>DWLR01004946.1:0-11491 GCA_018246295.1 Papilio alexanor hazarajatica | reverse complement strand
ATTGCCGTCGTTAGTCATTTTTCAGGTGGCGCTATTCACCAGACAGACGCTGCCTGATTTCAAAACGCGTAGAGAAACCGGCAGTAGTAGAATCGCGGCTCGCGGCGCGAACAAGCTGGCTCTGGCGACGCACAGGCTGGCGAAGACTGAGAAGTTGACGCACGTCATCGGGCCCGCCGTCTATAACCGCCTGCCGGACTACGTCACAGCGGCTGCCAGCCTTACTTCATTTAATGTTAAATTAAAATCTTGGCTTATTCAGAAAGGATTTTATAATGTTGGAAAATTTTTTGATTAACGAAATTTATATTTGCCATTAAAGAGTTTTTTTTTTTGTTTTCTTGCATTTTTACTTGTAGAAATTCAAATTATATTTAATTTAATATAAATATATTGACCTGTATTTTTTTATAATTACCAATAAATTTGTATTAATCTAAATTAATTAGTTTGTTAGGCGCATGACAGCAGCCCGTTTTTTTTTTAATATGTTCGATAATGATTTCTTACATTTATGTGTGTGACGTCCCGATGTCAAAGTTGCTGATGAAGCACCCGTTTCTTTTGAATTATTAGGTAAAATGAGTTTCAGATTTAATTATATCAATCACGGGATCACAAGCAGGTAATAGCGTCAGCCATATTTTCTATTGAAATTAGGATGTTTTTTTTTTTAATAGCCTCACGAATCATCATTGGTAGGAAACGGTATTCTTTTGCGAAGATTTGTGGCTTATCAAATCTTACATAATGGTGGGGGTTATCTAAAACGTGATCACAGACTTGGCGGCGGTGTTTAAAACCCATACCAAGCATACAACTGCACGATCTCAAGATACTGTGAGTCTTGCCCAGAATAAGAACTATGATACTAAAACTAATGATACAAATAGGATCAATAACAGACCCATTGGCGTTGGTTTAAGGCATTATAGGTAATTATATATCATATAGAGACCGGCGACTCTTATCCTATAACCCTATACGCTATTCCAAATCAAGATCTAATCTTTTAAATAAGACAAACGTCACTGACTGTAAGTGGCTGCTATTACACTATTTTATATTTTCTTCGGAATATTTACTATTTTATATTTGTAGAAATAGTGAGAAAAAGTGAAGTGAAATATTGTGAAATTTAAGTATTTTGCGAAAAAGGTGGAGTATACCCTTTACTTACAAATTTTGGGTTTCGGTTTGGAACAGCGTATATGTGTATAAAAGCACGTTTCCTTATAAATTTTGATACAAGGATAGAACTTTAATCATTACCTCTTTGTAAAATCAGCCATTGTCCCGAAGTAAAAGTTTCATATTGAAACATTAATGCAGGGAAACTTCGCAAAGCGATTCATAACCATTAAATCATTTAGCGATGGAAAAAGCGGCCGCGTTAGTCCAGAGTGACGCGAAGTAGATCAAAGTAAGTTGCCGAGAGACTTTGTAAACGCAACGTCACTGTTACAAACCTTTTTGGTTTAATTTAAAAGCTGATATGATTTATTAAATTTGCAAGTTGTATGAGCTAAGCATTGGCGGGTTTATCTTTACTAAATGACAAATAATGTATGTTTGGCTTCTAGGTAGTTTGTCTAGAACTTTTTGACTATCTTAAATATTATTACTGTGTGAGTTACCGAGACGTTGCGTGAAACGTCATACGTTTAAATTAGAACTATACCTTACATCTTATACTATAGTTTAATGCTTATTTCTTTTAGTTTATTGCAGTTTCCTAAAATCTCCCAATTCTAATTATACTTTATCTTTTTAATTCCCACTCTTTTTACTCTATTTAAATTTCTAAACTAGTGTGTAATATTTTTCGACCACATCATCCGTTAACATCAGGTTGGGTCGTGGTCAAACGCTAGTTTATTAATTTAAAAAAAAACTCACCTCGTACATTATCTAGGTGATGGTTAACAATAACAACGTTAAACGAACCATTTAACATGAAATGTATATTCTGCACTTCTCTATTTCATTCATACAAAAATTGTTTGTAAAATATTTTACGACTCAGATTTTTACAATATTTTTGTCTATTGCATACAGCTTTGATATTTACTCACACTTGTTTATTTTCATATCATCTGAGTGTTTTAAATACTTTTTCATAACACGTACAGCAATATAAGTCCTAGTTATAACACGAAGGCTATATAATATTTTCTTACCCTGAAGAAGTCCAATATCATATAACATAAAACTGTTTTACTAGTCCCAAGGCGACATCAAAGTTATCTCAGCGCAGTGGCGGGGAATAGCTCATGAAGCGGGACGCGGCCGGTCAATAAAAACTTTTATCCCCCTAATGGCTTGCGTTTGAGGCGTCTAGTCTCCAGCCAGGAGTCGCTCATCGTTAAGTTCCAGCTTCAAACTATTTTTTAACAGTAGCAGGTAAGAATGCAGCAAAAGTTACCTGTAGTTGGCAGATATCTGCTATATATATATGTGTGTATACATATATTCTCTCTCGTTTGCACTCGTTTGTCACCTTCTATCATAAAAAAACGATAAAACTATAGATGATCCTCATAACAAATTCGTTGGTCTAATATAAAAGTTCGCAAGATTATGTATATATATATATATAATATGTAAATATGATTGTCGAGATTGCTATTCCCACAAAAAGTGAAAAGGATTTGCGAGCGGCAATCATTTTCGCTGTATACATAAACTGATTACGCGAGAGTCGAAATAACTTCGTTTGAGCATTTCGGTTTCGAATACGGACACGTCTTTTCTAATTTTGTTTGCAAGCCATCAAGAAGAATTTTTCAAATAAATCTGCTTATCTTTAACCGAAATGTACAAATATTTTTGCGTATTAACCTGTTCAATGTAAATCTTAGCGAGCTTATTTTTTCATAACTCACATCGAATATGTATGACTCGACTAAATAGATGTGAACATTATGAAAAAAAAAGTCGTCATTGATTGCGAAGATGGAATATTTAGTTTATTAACTTACAACGCGTTTGTTGCTTATAATAAAGAAGACAGGAGTGATGCTATTGGCTACTACCTTGCTAGGGGTTCATGATCAAATCAGATACCAATGAAAGTCAATTTATATTTGTAAGGTTTATTAATACTTCCTTCCATCGTGTTACATTTTATTTACAAAATATAAAAACAAAATTAAAACCGTCCGTCGAGCGAACGATTAAGTAATAAACCGCCCGATTTAAAGAAACACGTACGGTCGTACAAATTAGTTGACGAAATTACATTTATAACATCATTCTACGCATTATATTAAGGAACATAGCTAGGTTTAATCCATCTACACCTTACTATAAAAACCGGTATCGTCTACTTTACAAGTATGCAAGGGAATGGAAAGGTTTAAAACAGCCCGAATGACTCTCTTATGTGTTAGCAATAATTAAATGAAACAACTATGTCACCTATGATACCCTGGTATAAATAACAAATTATTGCGAGAGCAACTTCTCAATTTGTTATCCTACTATTAAATAAAAAGCTAAAAAATATTTTTATGTATTGTACCTGGAATGTAAAAGATTAAAATAAAAGCAATTATGTACACCAAGTGATTGTTTCAATCAACAGGAAAATGAGATCATTTAATATATTTTTTTTGTAGTAAACTAATATAGAAACTAATGATAATTGGTAAGGTTTTGCTGAAGTAATTTAAAACGACTGACTATTAAACCAAGCTTTCCCCATTAATTCATCTCATTATAATTATTTTTTATTAACGTCAACATAAGAAAAGTTCTTTGGCTTCGAATAAAATGATATTGAAAGGTTAAAAATAATTGAAAAACTATTAGTCTTACAATACGTTTTCCATTAAAAAAATAATCTTTAAAACAGAGAGGATTTAAAGATAATCTTTTCACATTCAATATTTTTAAACATTTCACATTCAGAAATAGAAATAAGAGTCATAGATGTTGTAGTTTTCGATAGAGTGTTTACAGTGAAAACAATAGATTCATTAATATTTTAACATTATTTGTCATTCTTACCATTTTATATATTACATTGAATATACCTTTTTTTCATCAGAAACGCGAATATTGTATTGGAATTAAAACTATAAAGTTGTCAACAAGTTGTCACCATTTTGGTCAGGGTTAGTTCTTGTAAAAAATAAATAGTATTCGTATTGGAGAAAGACTAAGTGATCTCTGACTTTGTTACATCGATAAAGAAGTGAATACGATTTCCAACTTTTGGGGTTATCCACCTCAGCCTGTGATCGTCCACTGCTGGACATAGACCTCCCACATTGATCTCATCATTGGGGTAAATGTGCCATAATCTCGACGCTTGGAAGGCAGGTTGGCAATCGCATTATGTTCCACCGTACTGAGAAAAGTATGTTGATGCCCGTCCTCCGGTGGTCTTTACATCCGGACACAAGACAAACAGACATGTATATGCACACAAATGCTTGTACTGGGTGGGAATCGAACCCATAACCTGCGGCGTGAAAGGTAGGCATCTTACCACTGCGCAAACCGGTGAGTCAAATGACTTCACCACCACGGAATGGAATAAATACGGATTTAGAAATTAAAGAAACAAAAGTAAATAACGCCATATGAGGGAGTTTAAACCTATCACGTATGTATATTTTTTAATAACACGGTGCAAGCAATATATTGGCCTAAAAACTTCAAAAGCTTAAAATATTTTTATTCCTGTCGTCGCGACTCATCGTATCTACTACTATATAATCTGATACTATCTGATACTAATCTAACTAGAATTTTTTAAACAAAATTGTGAAAACTGCTTAAGCGCTATATATCTTGTGTCATCCCTCAAGGAGAGATGTAAGTCAAAGATATCCTCGTGTTCTATTCAAGGCGGCCTTTCATTTAACCCAGTTTACCCTTCAAGAGCATCGAGTTGCGTCAGTTTACAGGGGAACAATTGCGTCGGCTGCGTAATTGCTGGCAACCCTAATTTAGACCGTGTAACTTTGATCGCGTTTTTATGCAAAGCATTTGAGCAAAACGAGACATTCGTACATTCGCGCGCTTGCTTTGTATTAAGGCATTTTTATGTTACGCCGTAATGAAAGACCTAAATAAACATTACGTTTTCATTACGAAAAAAAAAAAGGTTTTGCTATTTTCAAATGTTTGGATTTATAAATTACCTCACATTTATGAATAAATTAAAAGAAAAAATAGAACGTGGAATGTTTTAAGTTTATTAATGCCACGTAGGCGAGAGACTTCATTAAATTTTATTTTAATAGGTGTCATAAGGTCTTTTAATTTAATTAAACCTCATATTAAAGTGTAATTGGAATAGGTCATATATTATTGGAATTAAGTGTTCAGTTATTTTACAATACACAGCTCTGTGTTACATCTCACAAGTATTCTCATTATCACTTAATATTGAGCAAAAGTTAAATTAAAACTTAAAATGTGAACAGATTTAAATTTAATTTAATCACGATTCTGATGAAAAAAAAGATGTTTTATTTTATTTATCACTAATATTTGTTCTAGGAACAAAACAAACAATTTTATCACCGAATTTGGTGGAACAAGACCTAGTTAATAGTTAAGTGAACTGAAAACTCAAATATTTACAACAATTCAAAATATTTACAATGCGTTTTGATTTTCCTTTTACTCTAATTTTACGTATCAGTGTATTTACATAAACTGACAATTTACATTGTTTGCAGACATACTCCAACAAATATATAATAATGATCATCAATTAAATTAAAACCATTAAAACCCATCAAAAGTTTTTTTTTAATTGAGTATCTATGTAACATTCAAATCAGTAAATTTCTATCACAATCGTAAACAATTAAGAAATACTTGTACACATACGCGTTGTACATATATATTCAAACTTTATATTATAAATTGTATTTAACTAATTTACATGTCATACATAATTAAAATATCAATTCTGATCGATGAAATATAATAAACAAACTATAATTTCCCACATTTTATAAAATCTTTCCTCTTAAACGTAGCTCACAAAAAGCAGTTGTTCTAAACGGACCTCGTCGTCAACATATCGAGCACATCAAATTCCACTTCAATCAATTTTGTAATCGGTTCGTAATTAATCTTAAATCTAATTTTCACTCAATCACCAAGTACTTTGTCTTTTTTGTCAATTTTAACATGTTTCTAACGACTCTTATTTACTAGTTTATTATTAGTATAAACAGTTTTTTAGAGAAGCAAGAAGCTTTTGTTTATCTGTTCTTTAATTACCTATAGTTAGTTCTTATACCATAGTTCTTTAACCGCTGTTTAGAAAAACATTGTTTTTATGAAAAAGGAAGCATCGTAAATTTTTATCAACGTTTGAATAATTAATTTCTACATTTTGTCCCTCTTGCAGTAGATGTGTTTTGTGATTTTGTAAAGTTTAAAATTATATTAATTATTACCGTTCATTGCTTTTAATATTTTTTAGTATTTGTTTTTGTAAACAAAAGCTTCTTTTCTTTAACGAATGTAGTTCAATGCAATCATCTGCAAGTGAGCGAGGAGAGGAGGTAAGTGAGGAGAGCGCAGCTGAGTTGCGACGTCAGGTACGATGACGCACGGTTGCTGGTCTGCATCGCGGCGGGGTGCTCGCCTGGATAACGAATGTCTATCAGTCTTTAAAAATACTGACAGTCGCACTAGAAGATTCTAAAAGTTATAGCTGATTAGACCTACACGGCAGCGCCTTGAAGCGGCGACCGAGCGGCGTCCATCAGTTGACGATGAGTTGGCGAGCAAAGCGAGACGCGTGGTTGCTGAGCGAGAGAGATAAATTTGCAAGCAAAAACTATATCTCCGTCTCGCTTCATCGGGCCGACCGCACCTTCAGAGGATACATCGCTCGCGCAGTGTCTACCCCCATGCGAGATGCTGCCGAGCTAAATCTAATGAGCGATAACTTTATATGCTATTGTATAACTATTTACAACTACGACAATTACGCACACCTCGAATTGCTCATCTGGAAAGTGATCTCATCACCTAACAACATATTATAAAAATGCAGAAGTATCAGATAACGCTTGAAAATCGCCCAGTCCCGTCCATCCGTACACACGCGTGTGACGACACATGTGTAAAGTTGTGTTAGGTCCGAGTTAAAACGAGGTACGCCGCTGCAAACCAAAACAACAGTTAAAGTACTTACCGTTCAATACGTGCACGGAGACGGAGGCTGGGTGCGCGTTATTGGGCACGCAGGTGTAGTTGCCGGAGTCTGCCAGCGCCGCCTTGGTGACCAGCAGCTTGCTGGTGGTGCCGCCCTCTGTCTTCTCTGTCTCCAGGCTGATGCCGCCGCGCGGCGAGTCGAAGTCTACTACCGAGTTGCCGTGGTACCTGGTTACCGATAGAAAAGAAAAATGCTTAAAATAAAATAATGTAAAATGCGTAAAATCTTTCATTAGATATTAAATATTTCAGGTTAAGGTATCATCTTATAGTGACATAGACACATGTGTTTACATGCTTATTATGTATATTGTTTTAATATTTATTTATAGTTGCAGAAGGCAATCAATTCTCTTTATGTTAAGTGACCTCTGCTACCCATTGATATGGATAACAATTATATGAATTACAAATGCATTGCCTGCCTTTGTGTAGAACAGAGGAAAGGTGTAAAGAGGTAAAACAGAAGAAGAAGGGATGAGATTGGAAAGAGTATTGGATCTCTGACATCTCAGAACAGATAAACAAAGAAGCATTAGATTCATTTACTTGGTGCCAGTCTGCTGTGAGGTATGTATGAACCATTGAAAATGTACAGAAACATTCAAGTCTTACCAGAGAACAGAGGCACTGGATGGTGGGGAGGAGTGGACGTTTACTGAGCACGTTAGGGAGATGGTGCTGCCTTTCTTCACATACACGTCCTGAGAGCCCCAGATAGTCGCTGCGGCCGCTGTAACAAAATTACACATTATTTACAAGAAAACTGACCGACCGGTTGGTGTTTTGTACTTGCCTTTCACGCCGCAGGTCGTGGGTTGGATTCCCACACAAGACAAACATTTGTGTGTATGAACATGTCTGTTTGTCTTGAGTCTGGACGTAAAAAGACCACCGGAGGACGGACAGCAGCGTCCTTTTCTTAGAACGGTGGAACATACTCCAACGCCAATACGCCAACCCGCATGCCAAGCGTGGCAATTATGGCACATTCCCCCCAATGATGCGATCATTGGGGGAGGCCTAAGTCCAGCAGTGGCCAATCATAGGCCGAGATGATGAGATGATGAGATGACAAGAAAACAATATTTAACCAACGTAAATCCCAAAGTAACAAAACAGGACATAAAAAGCACCCACGATATCGTAGTGAGGCAGTCATGGATAAGGTGATTCACTTGAAGCTGATTTATATTTTTCTAAGTTAGCAAAAAAAAAAACATCATCGCTTTAGTTTTCAAAACGTAAACAAACCAGATAACTTATTGCTAAGCGCCTATTTCTACCCGATGAATCATAAGTCTCGATTATTAAAATAAATTGCAATTATAAGGCTAAAAATAATTTACTAAGACTATTTTTTTTTTTCAAATATATAGACTATAGACACAAGAAAAAATATAGACACTCCTAAAAAAGCTAACTTGTTATTTTTTTGGTTTACGTATCAACCTATTTTCAGGGAGCGATCAATCGTTTCGGAGAACGAAATCGGTCACTAAATTCGAATAAACCGTATTAAGTCAATTTACTTAGGTTTAATTGAATTTAGTCCGTACGATATCTGACTGGATAACTTCGCTCCGGACTATTTATGCGACGGTCTTTTCTATTTTTGGCATTAATTATTTACTTTGATAGTGCTTAGATGTATGTATATATTCTTTTTACAGTGGTTCGTGAGATGTGGCTCGATTCAATTGGTGTATTAAATTATGACCTAATCAATTTCATTCTATTTTTCGTGAATACTGTGTGTAGCGTCAATAGACATTTTGTGATAAAGAACGAAATGTGTCATGAAATATAAAGAGTTAATGGATCTGTACATACATGAAGAAGCTATAAATGAGAAACGCATTTAAATGCAAAAAAGAGTTATATATGTATATATACATCATACATATACATACAAATGGGAATAAAAGGTTTGAAATATACAATGGCTAATGAATTTAAGCGAAACGTATTATAGGAATGGAAAGTACCTGAGGAGCGGGGCGGAGGCGGGCTCGCGGGGGTGAGGGACTCATCTGGAATTCACAAGACAACAGCTTAGGAGAGGAGACTAGGAATATAAAACAGCACATGGCCCTGCTGGAGTGCAGTCGACGCGGACTTACACCGCGCCGCGCTGACAAATGAAATTGCGAAGACGCAAGTGCTATCATTTGATCTATGACCGCGTGACATTATAATATATAATAAATCGCTTTCATTATCATTTGTTTATGAATACTTGTCTTAAATTTTATATGTTTGCAAATCGATAACAGTCTTCTAAATTTTTCAATAAACACAAAACCGATTAAAATCTACGTAAATTGACTTATAAATATTTTTTCATGTCATTTGTAGTCACGTCTCATTACAAATGAATTGAACCCACACAGAGATATATGTCAATTTTCGATATGTCTTCAGAACCTTAGGTTC
The DNA here is from genome assembly GCA_018246295.1 of Papilio alexanor hazarajatica. Classification (NCBI taxonomy): domain Eukaryota; kingdom Metazoa; phylum Arthropoda; class Insecta; order Lepidoptera; family Papilionidae; genus Papilio; species Papilio alexanor. The sequence goes on along the minus strand of DWLR01004946.1, from coordinate 1,861 downwards.
GATGACAATCAAAATTAAATGTGACCCCTTGCAAATGTCTCGTTTCTAAGAAAGAAAAATAAAATCGGAATATAAACGTCAAAGTTCTGAGGTAACAAGTGTCACAAAATACAAGTAAATCGACAACCTTCTCCTCCTTTTTAATGATAACATATTGGGGTCTTCAGACTTCTTCCAGTCAAATAAATAACAATGCATCATCCCAAACAATTGATGAGGCATTGTTATTTAATAAACATCTACGGTTTGATGACTAAGACACTTCGACGGCATTGGTCCAAATGCTTTGGTTAACGACAACTAAATTTCCGACTTATTTGCCCCAGTGTATCTTATTCAAGTACATAAAATGTTAACTAAAATACAAATAACTCGTTTTAATCATCCAATAAATTCGTTTTATGAAGCCATTTAGTTACTATTTCAGTCATATTAAGTAAAACATAAAACATTTTACAGTTTGTAAAGCAAAACTAGCGTACAAAAAATCAATAACCAAATACAAAATTAAGTTAATTTTTAACTTTGAACTTCAATAAACTACATTTATATTTCAGCTAGAAAATAAGGCTGTAGCTAAAGTTTTTTATTCGATCAAATAATTAAAGCTGATACGGCTCTTTAGAAAGTGTCTAGACTTAATGTTATTTTAGTTTGTTAGTAGAAAAGTTAATCAAGTTGAAACGATTATATGTAAAATGAAACAATAATCTAACTCGAAGCTTAACATGAACAATGTATTAAGGAGTTAAAGTTATTTTTTTATTAGGTAATAAAGGTTTCTTTTGTTATTTTTTATAAAACAGGAAAAGGATCGAACTGCAATTTTATAAACCTAATATTTAAGGATCTGCGAAATCTTAGAAAACCCGGATCAATCAATGAATTGAGCACAGATACATGAAAGGAAAATTCATGTGTACCATATATAAACAATTTCTAGAGCAGTAGTATGAACAGAATTGCAGTGAGGTAGATCCCAAAGAGAGTCTCTTGCAATTTTAAACTTTTAGTTTGAAACATAACCGGCAAGTTTTGATTTATTTCACACTAAATATTGCTTTTATTTATGCAAAATGGATTTCTGACGATATATACATTTTCTTACAGAAAAAAACCATAAATAAAAATATGTAACGAATAGATAATATATCCATTATATATTTACAAGTGCATAGTAAATGTATATTTAAAATACAACACTACCAAAGAATTGGCAATATCAAAAGTCCATATAAAATGCTCCGTACAAACGTGAATACAATGAAAGAGATGCAATATAGTTGCCAGATGATTTATAGGTATCCCATGAACTATATGCATATAGAGCTATTGTCGGACATTTTTCAGCGTAACAAGCGCTGTAATTGGCACCGAGTAGAATTTGAGAGGATACATAAGGCAGTGGAGCATGCTGACAAATTGCTGTGGTATTACTGAGACAGAAGGCCTTCTGTAAAGTCAAGCAAAAACTTGTGTATTTTTTTATTTATACACTTCATGCTTACTCTAGCCAATAAATTTAAGAACAAGCTACTATTAAATGTAAATGTCTTATTGAAGAGTACCACGTTTCAATTTTAGCAATGGTGTCGATTAATTATTATATTAATTATATAAACCCGCCATCTCACAGTACAAGATTATTTTATTTTTTAGATCACTAAATACAATTATTTCCCAATAATGTAAGCACCATCGTTTTCTATCACCTGTCGCCAACGCGTTGGTAAAGACATAATACCTTCCCTGTAGAAGCCTTTCGGTTTTTGATTGAAGAAGTGAGTGAGTTCGGTTTTCAGATGATCCTCATCCATGAATTTTTTGTCTTTTAAATAATGAGATAGCGAACGAAACAAGT
>DWLR01004945.1:0-11494 GCA_018246295.1 Papilio alexanor hazarajatica | reverse complement strand
AATTTAATTCATAATGTAATTAGTTTTATTTTAATAAATTTTTTTTCATATCAAAGGACTTATGGGCCATCCTGTATATGCGAGTTGCAGATGCATTGCCTACCTATAATAGACAGAGGACGAAATAGACATATATGAGACTGAGGCATCGGATTTTGATTTATCTTCAGCGAAAGTAGAGAAATATTGTATTTACGTGGGTTTCGCTCATTCTCGGGAAACGTTAACATAAATATTTTCATTAAAATAAATGATACGGCGCGAAGCGTTTCAGAGATTTTACTTTGAAATTATATATTAGTTTAATAGAATCACTTTTTGATATTAGTAGAAGTGAATTAGAAGATGTAATAAAGCTCATGACGAAGGAATTTGCTGTGTTTTACGAAATATTAAAATAATGCTTGTATATATATATATATATATATATAAGCACAAAAGCATAGCATTAAGTAATGTTACTGAAATAACATTTTGGTTAAGTACACTGACCGTTTAACATGTTAAGATTAATACTTTTCTAAAGTTATTCTGGTAATAGAATAGCTTATAAAGTGTAACGTTAATAATTATTACAAAATGTTTTTTTTATATTGAAGACATAAAAAAATACATAGTAAAAAAGGTACCTTTCTCACAGCGTTGACCATAGTACCCAGTACCTTCACATTTGCAAGCAAAACCAGGCTCTTGAACTGTTTGAATGCAGATTCCACGGACACAGGGTTGTCGGTAACATATGTTCGTTCTTCTTTCTGAAAAACAAAACTATGGTTACCGCAAATTAAATCTATTTCTTCAATTTCAATTATTACCAAAATTATTTATCATATAAACAACTAACTGAAGTGTCGCAGTGATCTGGGCTTTGGCCTTCGACATATCAAGCCAGTATTGAAGTTGAAAGTCCCATAGGTTTTACTCCACCTCATGTTTCGATACTTGGCACGAACGTTTGGGCGCCAGCTACTCGGCCGTCCCACGTATGCACGCTTCACGCTCCGACCGTCATCAAGGACTTCCCACTCACATTGAATAATAGCACAAAAATCTCGCGGGATGCTATAACTTATTTTTGGTATCTATAGTGGTGTAAATAGTAATGGCCATAGCCAATCCACGGCCAAGGATTATGATAATAATATAAATACTATCAACTGTATTTACGATGTATATAATACATATCATTATTACATTTATGTGTATCTAACTCCGCTTTTTAGAACAGCTTATTTAAATTAACATTACTACGAATGAATAATAGGTGGCGCTGCTGTCTATAATTTATATAAAAGTGTATAAAAATAAGAAAACTTTCGTATACTAGCAATTTTTTTCCTGTTAACTTAAACATTATACTAAATGATTACAATATCTCACAAAGTATTAAAACATTTCACTTACGACAGACTTAGTTTGACACGTTGTGTGTTGTAGCTTTATTGTTGGTTAGGTGTTTCGTGCTTACTACACTAGATGTCGCCACTTTTACATTTAAGAGTAAGGTGGGTTCTAAAAATGTTTATTACCTCTTAACGCACTCAAACAGGCTCTTCTTGTTCTGTATACGTACTCCGTTTTACAGCCAAAACCGCAAATGCACTCAGAACCATATATCTTGCAACCATTCTGTGTTTGATTTGATTCGCATGTCCCCACATACCCTGAAAACAGCATAAGAATAATTTAAAGCTTTTATACTTAAGGAGTAAGTTTAGAATATAACTTAAATTATGTATGTTCGTATTGTAATTGTAGACATAGCACTTGTGTTAAAGCAATATTAGCTTATATTCTTTTTTTTTTTGGTTCATGATAACAAGATGTGATATCTACACACATTAACAAAAAAAACTGGCACTTATGATTTCAAAGTGTAATTAGGTTTTAATACATTCTTTGACTAATTCCTCTTCCCACTATGATCAGAATACTATTAATTTGAAGTAAAATAAAGATTTTGATAGTTTCTCAACCTAATCGACTTACTCATTGCTAACATGATAAATTTAAACCCAGATTCTATACGGCAAAATTAAATTTGTCATCGAAATGAAATTTAAAATCGGAATTATGATTTTTTTTAAATTACAAATAAGAAATTTAATAAGATGTGTGGCCTCCTCTGGTGTTTTCGCTTGACGTTTCTTATAATTTCCTGAGGAATGCCCTCCCACTCCGCGGTTATGACTCTTTCTTTCTGATGTGTCGTGGAGCGGAACTGATCGGATGCGTCGTTTGAGGATATCCCACACATGCTCGAGCGTTATCATCGATAAAAATGGATGCTTTGCCCGAAGCAATCAATCCGGGTTGTACACGAGGAATTAGAATTTCTGTTAGGTACCTGTGCGTATCTAGTGCACCATTTTCGACCGAGACTAATTTCGTACGACCTTCAGATGTGATGGCAGCCCAAAATATTACGGAGCCCCCTCCATAGAACATTCGAAACACGCCGTGACATAACGTGACCCTGGTCACCGCAGCACTCGCCGACGGCGGTCCTCACCAGATATCGATATCTGGGCTTCATCTGAGAATAAAACTTTACTCCATTGCCGAGCCAGGCGAGGATTGTGTGTATTGACAACGTGAAGCCTTTTTCTGACCGTCCATAGGCTAACTGGTACACACTTTAAGAATGTTTTTAAGACCAATGTAGGTAGATGACTTTTCAATTTCTAAATGCTTGGATCACAGAAGCGGCCGTCCCGAGGCTCAGTACATCTTTTACTTTCTGAATCTGGCCTTCTATCGAATGTTCTCGTCTCCTGATAAAGAGGCCAGTCCCTCTGATGTGATAATTTTACCAGCTCTTGTCTTTTTACCGACCATTTTTTAAAACCAAAACTAACAATATTAAACTTAAAAGTCAGGTTGATCGATTAAAAGTCCATTAAAAACGTCCAAACGTTAATTTACAATAATAAGAAATCGAAGTGTTTCACGCTATTAATATTATTGTCTCTGTGAAAATAATTTTATTAAAAAAATACGTTAAGTAATTTATTAAGTAATTTGAATTTGGAATACATATTCTAATATGCCAGGATGCTAATTATTGTGCCAGTAATATTTCTTTGTACATAAAACCTCTTTATTATTAGTCCTTTTTTGGCTATAAATAAAAATTATAACCACTCCGCTTCTTTTCTTTGTGCAAAATATGAAGTTTATAATAGGTTAATTATATTAATAAAATATTTTGGTAATTTTGTTTTGGAACATGTCTGTATATGTAACTGTACGTATACCAAATAAATAAGTTTCTTTCGATCACAAATACACAACATTTTAATAGTACGCATTTTATAACAGTTATTCTTGATTGTATAATGAAACACTTTTCGCTTTTAATGGATCACTGTTTATGTGATCTATAATAAACAATTAAATTTTTACAAGATCATAGTTTAACACGGTAGCACGAAATAGTGACCCAAGACCTATCTTAATCTGAAATTCAGAGTAAAATAGATAAAGAATAAAAACTTCTTGGAACTCAACTCTGGAGTTTGTAAATCTATAAAAAGAAAATAGTTGCAGGCAGTCACAAAAAAAAATAACAACGTTATCATAATCGAGCAGCTGTATTGCTGGTGTTAAACCTGACCCGAAAACAATTTTTTTATGGATTAGGAACGTACGTATGTTGCCACAGAGATGTCTCATTGATCTGACCAATAAGATTAAAGAGACTAATGAGATTAAAGGATTAAAGAGGATGAACTTTCCTATTAATTTGGGTAGAATTTGCTTGTAATTTATATTGCTAAAATAATATAAAAAAGATTGAAACAATGTTGTGTTCGTTAACGGACTCATATGGCATAATATAATAGAGGCATTGATAACGTTTGCATTAGGATGTAATTATCAATGAAAGCGTCCGCTCTTAATAAAGCGTCACATTGATAAGTTCCAAGAATATTTTAATTAAAATTTATAAATCACTTTAATGAAAATATGCTCGAATGCCTTTTAACTTGACTGGGTCATTCAGACAGAATTCCTATACGGTTCATTTCTATAACATGCAAAATTGAGTCTTATCATTTATCATTCAATAGGATCGCCAATGGGCACTGTTTTGAAAACTATTTCTTTATTGCGGTATTTCCAAAGTTATAAAATATTAAAAATACTAATGCGTGAACAATGTTTGACCCTTGTGCGTGCGATATGAAATTTGGTGCGAAAATAATGATCTTAGTGCGAGCTATTTTGTTTGTGTTTTCGCGCGCTCCACACTCAAAAATTGATGGCAACAGCTCGATGTAAAAAAATCAGTACGCTACACCAACCGGAGGCCGCAACTTAACATGACGTAGTCTCTTTTTATTGGATTTGCGAGTGCAGTGCGCTTGTTTAAACAGACACTGGTGACGAAGTTTAGGAAATTTCGAATAAAACACGAAAAAATATTGGTACTAGCCAAATTCTTTATCTCTTTTAATCATGCGCTCCAAAACACCACTGCTACTATTTCTAATAATAATATTATATACTTATAATAATATGTATATATACACGGCTTTATGCATATCTGCGGCCACGTACAGATCGAAGCAGCGTGATTAGGATGGATGAATACCACAAGATGGACCGATAATCTTGTTAACGTAGCGGGTGTACTGGATGTGGGCGGCAGAGAACCGATCTTTGTGACGATCAATGGGGAAGGCCTACGTCCTGCTGGAAGCTCAGATGATCTTGACTTTTAATATTAGAACAGGAAAGTAATGTCCCTTTTTACATTAGATTAAATAGATAAGTTTTCAGTTAAACTGTGAGCAAGCGGATTGATTAATTCGATTCAGTTGTTTATAACGAAGGTGATTCACAGTTTGTCCAGGATTCAGTTTCAAATGAACGAGTGCGCGGATACTTCACCAAACGCACAAAAACGTTTTTTTGCGATGAAAATCTGATTTATCTACAATTCATTGCAATTCGTTTTTTTTTTTGAACGCCTTTTGAGTGCCTGTTTTGTTTTGAATTATTATAGATCTTTTTTCAAACATTGTCGATGACGCGATCCCCTTAGTATATATATTTTCAAGTTGGGTACCTTTGATTAAAAAGAAAATTAAAAAACCCAGAATTACTTGAAGATGCTTTGAAGTTGCCTCCTTCTACTTGTATGTGTTTACATTTTCATCTTCGTTTGAACCAAAGATGAAAATGTAAACACATAACACACATAAAACACACACACAAAAGAAAGAAATCGCTTAAATTTAGAAAACGATTTAATTCTTACCTGCACAACAAAGATTTATCTTAAATCGGAAAAGCTAGTTAGCAAGAAACTAGAGGAATCTATGAGATATGTTTCTTTTTTTTGGTTATTTATTTTAATGTATGAATGTCCTTTCACTGCATGATATTAAAATGTGTTTTGTAAGTTATTGTTTTTAACTACTGGGACTTGGCGAGCCACCGCAACCCCAAGAGACTTGGCGACCCCGGGGTCGCGACCTGGAAGTTGAAAAACATTGTTATAGGGAAACTACTTTTCGTACCCAGTGATCAAGCAATCGTGTAGTGCATCCGTTAACTTTGTTTTCTTCAAACAGATATTAGTCCACGTAAGTACCAGAGTAAGGTTGATTAAGAGTGTTTGGACAGTTCTTCGAATATCTAACACAGATTTGCTCCTTCTTTCTTCGTTCTCCTGATATTTCAAACTATCGGATCTGGAGTAGGAATAGCACCTTTGGGATTGAGAAACGTCTAGTGCATTTGAATAAACATCACAAAAGTTTTTGAAGAAAAAAACTGAAAAGAAACTGTCGCGTTATGAAACTTAAAAACATTACCGGATAAGTACCTCTTTTGGTATTTACCCGGCCATAAAATAAGATTCACGTCCGTAATCCAGCGGGGTGGGCAGAGATTCTCCCTGACCGGGTTTATGTCGTGTCGTGGCGGTGGGGTTTAGTAGCCGTGGACTGGTCACCCATGGTGAACCAAAAAGAACCCGGGGACGGTCCGTGGTGCAGGGCTGGCCGAAGTGGGCGCTCGAGGTGGATTGAAAAAATGAGTCCACCTTAGAGGCGTGCTTGTTGTCTGCGGAGAATGAGGGAGAGAGCCTTAACTCTCGTCTCGAGTCGTGAAAGAAGAGGAGTGTTGGTATTACGGTCTGCCACTCTCCCTATCCTCCGCGGTTTGCCCGAATGCGGTCAAACCTACCTCTTGCAGCCGTTTTACGGGCGTCGACGGAACCTAAGACATCCACCGCTGGGGGTTGGGAAAGATTTGGCCTCCATGGCTTGAAAGCCTGAAGATGGGGTTCGGGGAAAATCATCACCTAAAGACAAATGCCGTGTAGGAGGTGCTCGTTCCTGTGCTCTTTTCTAAAGGAGAAGTGGGGAGGCTTGCCTACCCCAGCGATGGAGCTGCCTCCGACGCAGGCTGGGCTGCGGATGTGTGCGATACCATTCCCGTGATCTCGTGGAAATGCGCAAGAGGAACATTGTGAGGTTTTAGTCGAATAGCGAATATGCGTAGACATTTCCTCACATAAAAAAGGCAGAGACTATGGGATTCTATATGGCGCGATCCTGCCACAATTCCCTCGCTTCCTCTAAATCTATACATCTACGCATACATACTCCTAAGTTATGGGTACTCTTTATATCGTCTTTTAGAATGATCTAATATGATCCCTAATATTATCGATATAATGTTTTCTAGGGCGTCTCATACAAACACTGCCACTGACTATTGCAACATAAATTGGTCTTGTCATTCTCTATGCTATTTTATTATAAATAACAAAAAAGACAAATTATTTTTATTGTTTGGAGGATGTCAAAGGGTTTCTAGCTGTAAATACTATAGTGTTAAAACGGCAGCGTGAGGTCGTTCGTTAACATAGAGCAATAGTGCTGAAGATCGGTCAAGGAATCGGGACTGTTTCGCTTCGAGTTTCAACATCGCTGTTATTGCTTGACCAGATCTGGGGTAAGTTAGTAATTAATAGTAGAATGAAATTTATCATAAAGTGATATTTCTTTACCGATTCAAAAGGTAAGGTAAGCTTTAACGCGTGCTTCTATCTGCATATCAGTCAAATCATGGATTATTTAATTTAATGATTTGATGCAAGTGGGTTAATACTGTGGGTATGTTAATATCAAACCATGCCGTTAATTCCTTGGTAGATTTGTACAGATCGGCTTCTACAATCGCATTCAATTCATCGTTTTTTACCACCGTTGGTAGTCTTCCTCTGGGATCATTCTTCAAGTTAAAGTTTCCACTACGAAAGCGATTAATCAAACACACATGGTGCGTTCATTAGCCATTTCCTCTTCAACACAACAATGGTATCGCGACTGTTTCTGCTGCATTAGTTCCACGCCAAAACTCGTATTCTAAAGCTACTCTAATTTTCAATGTATCCACCTTCACTTTTAAAACCGTAAGAAAAAAAAACAATTAAAAAACAAACCATCGAATGTTATACAATTTTCAAATTAAGAATGTTCTAGTTGCCATGTCTAATAATCTTTTAACGTTTCTTAACAATAACAAAACCGACTTCAAAGTATAGGTACTTCTTTCATTTTTTAAGAATAAGATAAAACATATACCTATATAAAAAACTTTCATTATCGGTTGCTTCAATATTTGCCATGGTAATGTTGACAATAATAACTTTTTGACACATGTTATCTTTTATCAAATTTAATCATTATCTTTTATCTAATTATTTAATTAGATAAAAGATAGATGGATAGATATAGATACGCGGAATCATATTACAAAAAAATTCAGCTCGATAATTAAGAAATGAAAGCTTGCAAAGCCGCGGATAACATTTAGTTTTATTTATAATGATTTTTGGTCACGCTACGTTTTATAACAAATCCATGAAATCCAAACAGGGCTTAATTCTACCAATATATCCATTTTCAGTATATCTTCGGAACCCAAGGTTGCAATGTCATTCAGAAATACCAATCTAATAAGCGACCTACTTGCGACTGTTCCCTTTCCAACAAAAGGAACATTTTTGTAATCGGTTCGTAAATGACGGAGTACTGCGGTAACAAACATAAAAAATACAACCGAATTGAGAACCTCTTCCTTTCTTTGATGTCGGTTACTAACAAAAAAAAAATACCTTGATATTCTTTTTGTTCTCGAGAGTTTCAAACATAAATAACGTTTCTTTTTATTTAAATAGGTGTTTAAAGATATTGCGACAGTTAACCATCGACGTGCGACATATGGTATATATGTCGCACGCTGATTAGATTTATACGAAGATTGTATGTCGTAATTATTTCTACTGAAATGTTTTCAACGGTACATAAGTAGTTTATATGGAAGCCAAAGGTATGTGGAAGCCATCACAGCCAAAATAGTATAATAAACCATAACCATTCTACTCCAAGTGTTATTGGTTAAACTATGTGCCTTGGCCGTTGCCATTATTGTCAGTCTTTAAATAAAATTGAAATGTAACAAGATCCAAGAAAAAATATCAAATTTCCTAGACCACCACTAAGATGGGTACAGAAGAAGCAAAAGAGTCGTGTTAGAACCTTAAAAAAACTGAAATACACCAATTCTCTCTTTAGGCACATTGGTGTACGTTGACAAAGCGCTTGCTTTGTTTTTGTTGTAATATTATAATTAAAAGTTTACAAAGTAATAGGTGTATTATAAAAAGTAAGCAATAAAACAGTACAAACATTAAAAAGTTTTAGTAAAGAATGTTTTTGAAGAGAAATTCATTGTAAATATATGTCAAGTACATTCAGTCATGAGTAGTAAATATTTACTAAAGTTTAAACTCAAGGCTATGTTAAATAAAGACGTGATTGAATCAATTGGAAGGGTTGCCTCAATCATATAATTCAGGACAATTTAAAGGAGACGTCGCAGGCACTATGACTGCATTTTCAATGCGTTTAAATTAGCTTTATGTTTAACCGACAGTTGCGAAGTCTAGTGGTTTGAGTAACGGGTTATCGTATTGCCCACAGGTAACGTATATTATTAGGTCTTGACTTCAATTTTTATTAAGTTATTAAGTTAAGTTTTACTTTCAAACTTGATGAAAGCCGCTACCCACGCATTCTTTTCTTATATTCCAAGATTGAATGGATTTTTTAAACTGAATCCACATACAGGGTCTTGGAACTAATGGTAAAGTATGTCAAATATGTCGTTTTCGGCAAATTATATTACGCAGTTATAACGCAGAACCAAAATTGATTATATAAAATTACCACGGCAGCCGATATTATAAATGACCGTGTATTTATTTTGTATGGAAATTTTTCAATAGGCCTTGTCTTGGCGAAGTGCAAACACAACGAAAAAAGATTTTCCTAAACAGGTACTGCCGTCATGAAATTATAGATAAGTAATTTTATTTAATTAAATAGAAAAATGTGTTTCAGTGGAGATGTTACGATATGCTTGTTATAACGTCTGATTTAAAAAAAAAAACGATTATATCTACACCTAGAAAATGAATGATTGAGTTTGGGAAAAAACGATTAAATGATTTTTATGTATTTAAAAACAACCCAAACATTATAAATCATGAACTCTAAATTATGAAGTCTGCTATCGTATCCATACTATATAAAAGTCACAACAAAACTATTTTCAATCATACGATATCTTATACAAATACTTCCCTGTTTATGTAATATTATCTATTATTCTTTTCCTATCGGTTTTCTTTCTACTCTACCACCGAAAAAAATACTTCACGGTCCTTTCAGGTTTTTACTTTCTTATTCCATATCCAGACTCTACACTGCTTCCTTGTTTGTAAAATTAATTTACTCAATTTGGCCATCTAGGTACGAATTCCAAGAAGTAAGATAAGCGTATTTTGAATTTTAAGGTACGAAAATTCGTAATAAAAGCACAGGCTTAGACTTTCGGGAGCGATAATTGATTGTATTTTACCAAAGATCCCGACAAAACCTCAACAGCTACATAAGTTGTGTAGTTTGAGTCGTGATGCGTTTTTCATATTTCTCTATGTAAAAAATACATTAATAAAAGTACATAACTTTCACAATTATTACATAGTTTGGTCGAATGTTTTAACGATAATTTATTGTATCTGCAATAGTTGGTAGAGTGAAAAACGTCTAATTAGGAGGAACAAGGGATGACTTGTTAATGCAGAGCTGTTTCTCAAAATGCTTTTATATAGAATAACATGAGTTAATTATTTCCAATACTATCGTGTACAGAGTTATACATTTTGAATCACTATAAAAGAAACAACACGTAAAACGTTAAAAAAATCTATTACAAAGCATAATTTTTAGTAAAACATATAATAATGCCTAATATTAAATATATATATATATATATCGAAACTTATTCATACATATTGAATAGGAATCGAATCCCGCATACTTAGGACAGCAGCTAAACTGCAGTGTTATAAGTCATAACTCGAAAAAATTGTTTTTATTGAAAATAATTTAGTAACATTGATAAAGCAATTTTAATAAAATAGTGTCTAATATTATTTGTACATATTAAAAGAGATTTAACTGAAGTTATTTTCATTTATGTCGCCGTTACACCACTTCAAGCTTAATACTGAGCGACTAGAATAGAAGGGACATTCAAAACGTAAGTTTCACTGGCAATAAAGTTATTAATCATTAAATTATTTTTAATTTAGGTTTATACACAAGTTAAGTTTATTTATCGTATTATCTAAGAGGCTGATATTATTTCTATATATTTTTATTCAACTTACAGTTCAGTATTTCATTATGATAATCTTTTGGTTTTTATTCACAAGTTAATGAACCTATAAAATAAAGCAAAATAGGAAGGACTATTTGAACGATATTTAAATTTGTACTTATATTAATCAAATGAAATATATTACGCAATATCAGATTTGATTTATTTAACTTGCATTTGCTCTTGGAAAATGTCTTAAAAATGTTAATAAATTTAAAAATCACTACTTAAAGTTCTTTAAAAGTATCAACCCACGAAATAACGTTATCACCATATAAAAATAATTTTACTCATAAAAGCTATATAGATAGCATAGCGTTTGAAAATTACCATTGAAATATTTTTATGTAAATAAAACCGATTAAATTTACTCATATAACTATTGTATATTAAATTTACTTAAATGATTGTAGAACTTATTAAAAATACCTACAGTGCTCGCTAGCGTTTCATGCGTATACTTCCATTAAGGTAAACCATGTTTATATGCAAGACATGAATTTAAAAGAGTAATATCCAAAATATATTCCTTAAACACCACGTTAATTGACTTTAATAAAATATAATCCACAATAATAAAGTAAGTAAAAATTACTTACACAAATTGTTAAAGTAATTTACCGATTGAGGTCAATAAATCTCACGTATGTACTTGCTGCAGACCTATATAATCGTAAGTAACTTTAGTGCAAATTGAATAATGATACGTATTTAAATACAATATATATATATATATATATATATA
>DWLR01004944.1:0-11495 GCA_018246295.1 Papilio alexanor hazarajatica | reverse complement strand
CCCCCTGTAATAGTTTTACTAATTTATTTTCCATGTACAGACACCGATCAGTTACGATTTTATTATATGTATAGATGTAGTTACAAAAAAATATGTTTTAGAGTAATATTTTTTTATTATTAATTTATATTTAATTATAAGTTATTTATAAATTTACATTTATATTGTCTTCTAAATAGATTCAATTATTAATTAATTTAATCTATTTAGCAAATGAGTACATAATGATAATCGTATTGCGATTTTATCGTAACTGTCATTGGCCTATCAATTTTTTTTTTTATACAAGAAGGTGGCAAACGAGCGCATTCACATTCACAACAAGCATTTACGAGTTGCAGATGCGTTGCCTACCTTTAGTAGACACAGGAGGTCATGGACAGAAAAAAAGGACATTTCCTTCTGTCCATCTCCCTCCCCGTCAAATTCTCTTTCCCTTCCCATCCTTTCCTTAATAGAAAATGGTGGAAAGGGGAAGAGGACTAAAATTAGGCCTTCGGCACCTCACTCACCAAACGAAACGCAGAATACTTCTACTTGACACCTGTCTTCTGTGGTATTTCACCGGTCTAGCGGGCCATTCTTACAACAGGTGTTGTTGTTGCGGTCTCTACCACTTTTAAATTGCAAATTAATAAGTCAAAATTATTGCTTTGAAAACAATACTAATGACATATGGAGTTAATGAGTTTTCAATCTGTGTGAATCATCTTTTTTATAACATGTAAACTAGCACTTGACCACGATCCCACCTGATGTTAAGTGATGATGTGATCGAAAGATGGTCCGCACTAGTTTAGTAACAGCCTTCACTCTTCTCTTACGACGAAGCTAGCCGCGTCATAATTGGATGGAAACAGTGAGGACGGCATCTTGTTCCAACCCTTTGCCGAACGTACATTGAACGCAAATCCTTTCAAAATGCTAATAAAAGTGAAATTTGTATTTAATTATTACAAAACTTTATAAATTTTATTAGTTTGTATCAAACTTTGGATATTTTTTGGTTTTAGCAATTTCCTGAGTTGTGTTTAATATAGATTATAATATGTATACGACATGTTAAATATTTTTAAATTAATTTACTTAAATTTTATAAATCTTTATTTGATAATGATATACTAAATAAGTTATGTGTGAAAAACAAAATTAATTGGTGGTGCATTTGATCAGCAGCAGATCTGCAACAAATCAATATGTAACATTAGCACTTCGAGCGCAGGCTGCAGCAGAACCCCCAACTTCTAGCAGAATCAATCCAATCAATTCAATTCAAATTTAGTGTATTTTGTGCTATTTTATAATGTCATATTTGATACCTTATATAAGTATATATTCCCAAGGAGGGTTGGCGTCAGGCAGGCGGCCGGCCATAAAACTATAGCCAAAACCAGTTGCAGTATGGACTACATTAGAATCCATGATACATGGAAAAGTAGTACATACTTGCCGACCCTAAGCAAGTGGGAAAAGGGCAGGAAGATGATAATATAATATGTATACAATTTACTGTATACTTAAACAAGACACGCAACAAAACTGGTTGCGTAACAATGTTTCAGTCTATTATTACTGAAGTATGTAGCAACAGATCAATGTTTTTTGTGACTCAAGGTTAAGTACCAAAGTTTCCGCATTGAATTAGAGACATTATTTCATTTTTTGTAACGTGTTTAGATTTAACCACGAACCAATCAATAACCAATAACTCGGCATTAATTTTCTTAGGTAATACCTACACATATTTAATTTTCCAGGAGTTTAACCAGAAATTCGTAGACCGGCATGAAATTTAATTTAAATTAATTATCACGTCATTTGTAATGCACTGGTGCAGTATTCCTCAAAATTGCAATGACGTCAAAATTTCAATCCTGTTTACGTCAACGGTAACGAGCGCGTTAAATCCATTAGCGGTTCCGAATAAATCTACTAACAACGACAAAGGAGTAATGACCAAAATCCGATCCAATCCATTTCGGAAGTCAACAAATTTCACAGGATTTAATTTAAATCTAAAATAAGGTAGTTTAATTATATGGGTCATTAAATTATTTCTTTGGTGTAGTAGCCAAACGTAAATAGATCTAACAAAATATAAAGGAGTCATAAGTATAACACGGTTAAGTTGAAGGCAGCTACAAATTTGTAAAATATCGCAAAATATCTGTTTTACTCAAAACATCTCGGCATCGCATCACGAAGGAATGAGAAAAAAGGAAGAAGATAATTTAAAATGCCATCATGAAACAGCAAATTAAAAATATAAAAATGTCTCATTAAGTGCATTGGGTACAACACACTGAAAAAAACTATATGTCAATTTACGAATTTTAAAGCCTTTTTCGATGATATTTCATTAAGATTCTCTTTGAGCAAATTGATTTCATGTAATTGGAACGTTTTATTAAAATTAAATGCATACAGCACAAGGGCCGATAAAAAGTGATATGGTCCATGAAAATTCGTCGAATGTTTTTCATTAATTTGTCCTCTTTGTTGAAGACATATGTTGATCAATTTTAGGTCACGTCATCGGAAGTGGGGCGCGCGTAATTGAAAAAGCAAGGCCTGCAGTGTACAAGCCGCTAGTACCTGTATGACCTATATTCTCGTGGGAACACTAATTTTGTCACGCTTCGCCCTGTTATAAGATTTGAGAAGCACCTCCTATTTGAAGGAATCTATGTATATATAAACTAGTGCATTCATATTCAACCCCAAGCGCAATTCCTTTTAAGAAAAATCTAGCTTTCAATGTTTGTTACTTTAACTAAATGAACTTTTCTTTGAGTTGTGGAAGAATCAACTACGTCGGAATTAAAATCAGCTTATTTATGTTTGTTGTTCTTAATTGAAAATTGTTTTAATTTTTCAGTGTTCCTAATTAATATCTTAGCAGATGTACTAACGTCCTACTCCTATAATATTTTGGAACTTTATAACTTTAGGACCAGAAACCATCGCGGGCATTCCCAGAGCCCTACCAAAGTTACATCACCATCTAAATTATGACTTTGGAATATGTAGAGGACAAACTCACATATAAACAGTGATACTAAAATTGGTCCACTTAGAAGGGTAGACGAATAAAAAAATATATGACCCAGATCGCCCGATAAACTTGCTGATAGAAAAAATTTGAATTTTTTGGAATTTTTAAAATCAGTTCAGTGCTATTTAAGTTTATCCCGAACAAACAATTAAATGTTATTTTCTATATTTTTTTTGTAGAAAAAGAGAAAGCAAAGGAAAATTTTATTCGACTATTTTTGTACATTTCAGTCAACATTTGAACGTAGGAAACATAAAAACGAATATTGTTTTATTAAAAACAGTGCTTGTAGAGTTTCAATAACAGAACTAATACAATACAACAAACTAGACAGTACAAAGCATAAATCCAATTAACAACCAAATCATAACATTCTCGCCGGAATGAATTCACTGAATACACAGAGTTCCTAGTTTGTCTCAATATGACGCTGCAAACATTGTTTCAGTATTCCTGTTTCGAGTTTTTATACTCGTATCATATTCGTAGTTGATATTTTTTTCGAATATTCCACACTTAATATCGATTTCAGATATAAATTTATAATATGTAGGAGATAGCAAAAAAAAAAAACAAATATATCTATCTGTATATCGTAATAATATTAGAATTGCATATGTAACATTGTTTGTTTTTAACGCATTAACGACTCAGCGATTTAAGCAACCAAGAAATTTTCCATCCACAGTGAAAGGGGTACAGAAAAGGATAAAAAGTTTCTCGAGTGATAAGAAAATGTAACCTAATTTCGAATATTGTCGCTGTTATATATTATAAGAATAGAACCCTTTTGAAATATTCATCGATAATTCCTAAGTATTACACGCAGTACTAAGATTTCCAGCGAATAATATACGAATATGTGCTAGTCTGCGGGCAACAGCTAGTCTAAAAAGAAAACTTCACATGTTTCATATGTTGTTTTATGTACTCTACTGAAATTTCTGATTGGTCGTATCAACAAAGACTTATGAGTAGGATGCCATAGCGTTGTTGCACATGAAGGAAATTAAATTTTGATATTACAGTGTCTCTATAGAATTATAATTAAAGTATTTGACAGAAATAGTTATTATAAAGACTTAATCTTAAAGATATAGCGGCTGTTTCCATATAATAGATTGAGTGCAATTTAAAAAGTACATATTTCTGGCTCACGTCGAGTTATTTTTTTATTTATTGAAATACTTTACATGTAAATTAAATAATCGGTATATGTGCTCGGTCCCATACAAAACATTCGCACGGTCGCGAATCCTCAGAAATTAAAAAGGCAGTTCAGTACCCAAAAAAGAGTTTTAAGAAAATGTTGTTAAAAGACATTCCGATACTAAAACAAATCAACAAAAATAAAAGAATATAAAATATCTCACACATACACATTAAATTTTCGCTTGATTCTTGTTATAAACTTTTCCCGTGACAGATATATTTTTGTAGTAATTAGAAATCAATGGTTTTCTAAATTTAAGGAATTTCTTCGTTTTTATATGGACTATTTATGAAAACTTCAACTGGTACAAGAAGGTGGCAAATGAAATCAAAACTTTCAAATCCTCTTCAGTTAGTTCTGGATATTTTGATTTGCATTTTATAGTAATACTAGTTAATACTTAACCAATTGCAACATTCCTTTGGGAGATAATTCAAGCAGACTTTCTTTTTGTTGTTTTCTAAATTTACCTCATCCATTGCTGCACTTAAGAACGGATCTATCGATATGAATCCACTTGATTCTCACGCTTCCTATCGGCGTTAGTTGCATGCATATGTCCCTTAACGTACTTACCGCTACCTAATTGTGAACATAATTACAAATATACGGCGATGAGGAACAAAAAATGTCATTCACAAATTATTTTGTGAACCCCCCAAAATAATATAGGTCGGAAACTAATTTAACATACTGTGGGGGTCGTGTCATCGAAAAGGTTGAAAACCTTAACAGTGGTGGTAGAGTCCGCAACATCGGTTGCACGAATGGCCCGCTCAACCGGTGAAATAACACGACCACAAAAAAAAACAGTCGTGAAGTTCTGATAACTGCGTTTCGTCTGATGAGTGAGGTGCCGGAAGTCTAATTTTAGTCCTCTCTCCCAAGGTGGAAACCTTTTTCTAATAATGAAAGGGTGGGAAGGAAATGGATAGAAGGAAATGTCAATTTTTCTGTCTATCCCCCTCCTCTGTCTATTAAACCTGCAACTCGCAAATGCTTGTTGCAGGTGCTTTTAGGTAGCGGTCAGGAACCGCTTTTGCTCAGTTGCGTTCTGTAAACGTGTTTAGGTTTTTTTTTTACAATTCTTCTAATGTTTCATTATTTTTTTCTTCATTAAGAATGCGATATAAAAAAAAAAAACATTCCAATGGCCATAATTAAAAATGTCTATAAATTAATTTTACATTTACTTCATTTCTTATTTTTTCACATTTCCTCTTAAGCTAGAAATGTTTCTACTAAGCATCTAATTAACAACATGTAGCATTGTTTCCGAAGTACTTATAACTTTTGCTTTATTTCAGTATGTAAGCAAACAAATTCGCGGCAGATACAACTAACAACTAGATATGTAGTGAAGTTCTGCTTCGTAATTAGCTAAGCAGCTTATCGTTATAAAACAATGTAATTATTTGTTTATTTATTCCTAATTAAATGATTTTATAATATTATTACTATAAAAATGTTGGATAGAAATAATAAAGATTTGTAACTTCACGTATATCACGTCACATAAATCAGTAGGATTTATACTTTGTTTAAAACCTATTGCCTAGCTTAGAGTTGTCGCTAAAAACACTAATTCAATGTAGATAATTCATTCATCCTTACATCACACTACGTCCTTTACTAATTTCAATTTGTGTAATTCACACGAACGACATCGAACAAGATACGACCGTATTATAAAAAAGATGGTCACATGGTTATCAACGGAAATTTCGGTCAATGAAATACTTTTGACATTTTTTTAACAAAAAGCAAAACCGACTTTTAATTTGTAGAATAAGAAATAGAAAAATGTCTGTTTCATAATATCGGTTACCATGGTAAGTAATATCATGACAATGCCATGGAATAACAACTATTTTACACATTATTTATAATTAAATAATTAATAAACGTGGAATCAAATTAGGATAGGAAAATAAGAAACGAACGCTTGCGAAGCCACGGGCAACACCTAGTTTTATTTATAAGTAATTTATGGCAAAGCTACGTCAAATTACAAATTCATTAAATCCAAAAAGGGTTTGTCTTGAGACTACTGTAAATTTTTGTTATATCTTCGGAACCCAAGGTTCAATGGCATTCAAAATTAAATGAGACCCACCTTTATATATCCAAATCCAACAAAAGAAAAAGTTTGAAATCCTTTGATAAATCACGAAGGAATGCGATAACTAACATAAAACAAACATACAGCTGAATTGAGAAGCTCTTTTTTTGATGTTAATTAGAAATACATTTAATTCCATAGAATTAAATGTATTTCTAATCAACATCGATCGAATATAATCACTCGAATTATTGATTATATGCCATAGCATATAATCAATAATTCGAGTGTAAAGATGTTTCTTACACGGTTTATTAATTCATTATGTTTATTAGATTTTTTTTTAATTACGTAAAGATAGCGCCATATGATAATTCACATAGTTTTGACGCTAGCATAGTCTTAACGCTAGCATAGTTTTAACTCTCTCTCTATGTAACTGCTGAAACTACCACTAAAATTGTCTAATTGCAGTTTAATATTCAGGTTCAAATAAATGCGTCATATTTGCGAGATGTCATATCAAATGAATAAATTTTAACATCGAAATATGCAGAAATCTGTATGACTATTAAATAATCACATATGTGTCCTAAATTTAAAAGTAACTGTTCATTCAATGCGTCTTTCTTTAGTTAAAACAATCTTGCCATGTAATTTATAGTCTAATCTATTTTATTCCGTTTAAATATTTAAGTGCATTGAGATAGAATAAGAAATTATTAGTCATCCTGAAAATTAAATCAACATCGTCGTTCACTATAAAATTAATAAAATCTATCCAATGAAGACTATTTCTAGAAACCCTGTCTATTTTAACTCCTTTAATACTTTAAGCTACGTTGCTTGGTATGTTGAAAATGCTTTACTCAAAATAAAATTTTCGGGTCACTGCTAAATGTCAGAAGTTATCTTATTCCTGCTATATCGAAAACATTGATAAATTGCAAATATCATTACCATACCGAACTAATATTTTCGTGGCGCCTTAAAGATGTTGCTGCATTTCGTTAAAAGATAATTACCATACTAAATATTTAAAAAAAAATACTCACTATCCCTCTATAAGCAGATACAAATTAAAAAATTTCATCATTCTTGTTGTTTCTATGAATATAAAAGAAATGAAGTACCTATTCATACAGCTCATATTGCTCATCGGCTTCAACCAACAAAGCCCTCCTTAGCTCTGTCATTATCATATAGCGTGTTCCAAATGCTATATTTTTAACGAAAATTATATGTATTCTCTTTCCTAGCTTTTAATTACCATAGTAACGTCTTATAAATAGGGATGTCATTCAAAATAATAAAACAGTTATGAAGTAATAATTTTCTATATTATTTATATAACAATTGGCGACGATGGCCATGGATTTAACGAAGTAGAAAAGAATTCGAGGAGCCTTGCGATGTTTACAAATAACCCAATTAAAGCTAAAATTCTTGCGATTTTGAACAAGTACAGCTTACCACCAAGGAACAACTACCACCGACAGTTCCAGAACAGCGGCGTGTATACCTAAAACACAGCTGGCTCCATTACAAGAGAAGGAATCTTTCAAAAATATCACAAAGCGATTAGAATTACGTCTTTTACTAAACAATATTGATAACCCTCGAACGAAGGTTTACATTTTATTATCATCTTTATCACCAGACTTACTTGAGAGACTATATGATCTTTGCGCGCCGGCTAACCCATTACACATGTCATTTCAAAATCTTACTGAACTACTCGACGAATATGTTGACCCTAAGCCGACATGGGTGCAGCAACATAAGCTCATTGCACGTTTACAAAAAGGATGAAAGTGTTATGATGTATGCCTCTGAACTAAAAAAGATGACAGGAAACTGTAATTTCAAATGCCAACACTGCGAAAAATCTGTTTCTGATAGTTATCTATCTCTACAGTTTATAAGAGGAATACGGGATGATGACATACGAACCAAACTCTTGCAGGAAAAGCTGTCAACCTTTTCGGAAGTACAAAAGATTGCAACAACTATAGAAATGAGTAAAGACTTTAAGACTAAAGTCTTAATTTATCCAAAAATAAACCTTCATGGACTGACTCTGTTCACAAAGTCTCTACTTCAAATAGACGGACTACGATACGGCCACTAAATTTTACTAAGAACTTTCGTTCACCTACATCAATTGCAGACCTCAAAGGAAAAGGTAACCGCTGTGGAAAAACTGATCATAGAGCAGATAATTGTGGCAGTATAAACAGTGCCTGTCACCGATACAAACGTAAGGGACACATAGCAAGAGTTTGTCTTCAAAAACAGAAAAAATACATTAATCAATTTAAAAACTCTACCGCCAGTGATTAAAGTATTTGTGACATTAACATAATGAGATCAAAAATACCCGATAAACATGATAACACTAGAAATTGAGAGTAAAAAAATGTCAATGGAATTTGACACAGAAGCAGCATTATCTTCAATGTCTCTGTATCAAAATACTGACATCAAAATGCGAACATACGCAGGCGAGATAATTAGGCCAATTGGAGTAGCGCACGTGAAATATACTTACAAACACCAATCTTTCTACGGCAAGTTATACATAATAAATGAAAATGTAGATCCAATATTTGGAAAAAGTTGCATTGAGAAAATAAAATCGGAACTAGCTGATATTAAATATATAAGAACTGAAAACTACCCAAAACTTGACAAATTATTAGAAAAATATTCCACAATCGTATTTAGAAGTGGGAAAATTACCAAACTATCAAGCCCATCTGAATTTTCATGAAAACGCACAATCAATACTTATAAAACCAAGAAGAGTTCCTTACTCTCTTAAAGGCAAAGTAGACGAAGAAATAGAAAGACTTTGCGCTCAAGGCGTGATCACAAAGATAGACCAATCAGAATGGGGAACCTCGATTGTACCAATAGTAAAACCAAATGGTAGTATCAGATAATGCGCTCATTACAAAGTAACATTGAACAGAGTTATCAAATTATGAACAGTACCCTATACCAATCATTGAGGGTATATTTACAGAAATGAATGGTTGTGAATTATTTTGCACTCTCGAGATATATAGAGACTTATCAGTCAGGCATATCTTCATATGGAAATGAACAGTGAAAGTGCTCTTCTTCAGGCACTTAGTACTCATAAAGAGACTTGCAAAGTAAATAGACTTATGTTTGGTGTCAAGGTGGCACCAAATTTATGGCAAAAATTTATGGACAGAACTCTTCAAGGAATCGAGGGAGTTAAATGCTTCTTCGATGACATTATAGTACAAGGAACTACGGAAGAACAACTCTTACTACGCCTGAAAATGGTTTTAGATAGACTGAAAACAAAAAAATTACGCGTAAATAAAGACAAATACAATTTTTTCCTAAAGAGCATCAATTACTTGGGACATACAATCGATAGGAATGGACTACATAAGAATATAGATAAAATTAAAACAATTTCTAATGCAGAACGCCCTTCAAACATCAATGAATTTCGTAGTTTTCTGAGCAACTTCTATGACAAATTCATTCCGAATCTTGCTTCAATGACGAGTCCCTTAAATGAGCTTTTAAAAACTGGAGCTAAATTTAAATGGTCAGACGACTGCAAGAAGAGCTTCAACAAAATTAAAACTGAAATTTTAAGTGACAGCGTACTTGTACACTTCGACTCTCAAAAACCACTTAAGGAAGACCTATCGCTTTTTCTTCAAGAACTCTTTCTACAAGTGAGAAAAATTACAGCCAAATTGATAAAGAAGCAATAGCAATTTATTGGGGATTAAAGAAACTTTTTCACTACTGCTACGGACGTAAATTCATTCTCGTTACAGATCATAAACCCCTAACTACTATTTTTTATCCTCAGAAAACTCTGGCTACAATGAGTACCATGACAATTTTCCATTATGCACACTTTTTATCTGGATTCGATTATTCTATTGAGTATCGAAATTCGCTCAGTAATAGTAATGCAGATTACTTGTCAAGATTTCCTGTAGATAATACTCCAGTGAATAAAGTTGATCATTACTCCATCTACCAATCAAAGATCATACATACATTGAATGTTAATCTGGATAATATTACTGAAGAAACTAAAACAAGATCCTGAACTGCAATATCTTTTTCAAGCCTTGATTTGTGGTCGATGTCTTAAAAAATTGGACTATCAACATCATGAACTGGCCATACAAGATAACTTTATTTCTAAAGGAATCAGAGTCATGATACCCAAATCTTGGTCTCAATTGACACTAAACGAATTACATGCGGGACACATAGGAATAGTAAAAATGAAATTACTTGTCAGTAGTTTTATATACTGGAAAAACATTGACAACGATATTGAAAATAAGCTTAGCTCATGCCGCTCATGTCAATTACAACAAAAAGAACCAAATAAGGTATCCATACATTATTGGGAAACACCCACTGAGCCTTGGCATAGATTGCACATTTATTTTGCGGGACCTATTTTCGGTCAACAACTTTTCATTTTAGTGGATTCTTTTACAAAATGGGTTGAAATAATACCCAATAAAATTACTAAAGTTCCTGGTGTATTAATAAGCTGAAAAATATTTTTACTACATTTGGATACCCTTATATTTTAATATCAGATAATGGATGACAATTCACATCTAATCAATTTGAAATATTTCTATTTTATCTGTAGTACTCATTGTACTACAGCCCCATACCATCCAGCCAAAAATGGCTAAGTGGAAAGGTATGAAAAATCAAGGCAGGAATATTACAGATAAATTGAGCATCATTAAGGCTCAGTTGAGGCCCACTTAATAGACTTCGAAACTTGCAAGATGTTTAACCACAGGAGATCAGGTCCAAATACACTGTTATGGAACTAACAAGTGTAAATTTGGACAGGTACTCCGCCGCATCGGGAGCTTACATTACGAAGTCATCACTGAAAGTGGAAGGATTGTGCGGCATGTGGACCAAATGCTTCAGGCACAAGCAGTAAGGCTTTCATGGAAAGAATTCGCAGAGGAGGACTGATATGTATCCTCTTTTCTAGCTTCTAATTACCATAGTAACGTCTTGAAAATAGGAATGTCATTCAAAATAATAAAATAGTTATGAAGTAATAATTTTCTACATTATTTATATAACAGAAAAATGAATATTTTTAGAATAAGAGAGAA
>DWLR01004943.1:0-11497 GCA_018246295.1 Papilio alexanor hazarajatica | reverse complement strand
GGGTTATATATATATATATATATATATAACCCAGTATAATTTAGTTTAGAAAGTAAAAATAAAACATAACTTTGAAAACAACTAATTTAAAAATAAAAATAACATGTACGTAGGAAAGTTATGCAGATATTGAAGCCATTTACAGAAGGCATAATATTAATAAATATGTTCATAGAGATAAGCTGAATTATATTAAATCAATTTAAAGGGTAAGCCAAACGAAGCGTAGTTTAAGAAAAATCCAATAATTAATTCATTTACGAGTAATAAATCAAATAAGATTTTTAAAAGTACTGTATATGTTTTAATTGTTATTGTGATAAATCCTGACCTCTCAACTTCAAGTATCTTACAATGATAATTTATTGTATTTTTACATAAGATATGAATACGCTTATGCGGAATAACAAATTTTTGGGGAATGTTCGCCGTATTTTTAATGGTTTGCAAATAGAACAGCACAGAATGCGTTTGTCACGACCTCTTTGAAGTAACTACACTCGATTCCAAGCCAAAGCCTAAAGTTTATAAACAAACAAATGTCACTTACCACAGAAATCGGCCATTACATTATTTTATATATGTGGAAATTGTGGAGATAAATTGAAGTGAAATTGTGTAATATGGATAGATAATGTTACAGGTTAACGTGAGAAATAGTTGGTATCCGCAAATGTTTTAGAATTATTACTTAAATTAGCGTAAATGATGAGGCAACTTTGTTTACAAACTTTTGTGCTGGAATGATGTAGTTCGAAGACTTCCTCCTCCCTCGACTTGTGCTCAGTGAAATAAATAAGAGATGTACTTCCCAAATGGAGGTCAAGACCCCACCAAGACTACTTAATATTATTTGGATTAAATATGTTATTTAATTACTGATTATCAGTTTGAAGAATGGGCTATTTAAGCCACCGTAAGACAGTAACTCGCTAGTTCAATATCTCAGATCAAAGGTGGCAGTCCAGTTAATTGCTACCTTTTTTTAATTATTTCAGATTTTACTTGAGAAGGTTGCGTTTTATATTTCTTAGGGATGAAGGGAGAGATATTGATTCTGTTAACAATAGCTTCAGTATTGGCCTCAGGAGATGGTAAGGATTTTATATTCTCATTATTATTTAAATATTAATTTATACATAACTGTTAAGCACTTAACAAATCTTAGACATTATCTTCGATTCTAACTTACTTATGTATACGCAAGCAAAATTTCACTTTGCAACTTGCAGAGTTAACTTCGACAGTCTATGAGCAAGTTAAATTGTGAATGATTCGTTCGCTTCGCAATTTCCTGAGATTCCATAGTATGTCTAGTCCGATTATAAATTGTCGAAGTTCACAATTTGTCGGTGGCATGTAGTGTAACAAATAAATAGTATTCTATGTTGTTGTGCACGTTGTTTCAAATCAAGGCCTAAACTTTGTTAACAAAGGGTACACGACACATTTTACACTAAAATTCTTAAATTTCAAAACGTATGCGGGAACCATTTTTTTCGCTTTATAACAACTTATCTATCTTTGTTATATAACTTCACTTCACTTTAACAATTACCACAAAATTACAAAATCAAAATGGCCGCCTTCTTTGATCTCGTTTGTTTGTTTACAAAACTTAGATCTAGATGCCGCTGGCACTTATGACGTAGAATATGGTATTGATGTAAAAAATATGGCGTTTTATTTCAGTTTGTACAAAAAATGGTAAACGCGGAATGTGCAAACCTCTTACCGAATGTAAAACTGCTCTTGACGATTTAAAAAAGTATAATAGGAGACCTCAGGTGAGTTTTCTCTAATTTATTATTCACTAGCTATTGCCCGCGGCTTTACACGAGTTTGCATCTTATTTTCCTCTCTGAAAATTTGGAATTATATTAGAAAAAATATGTTCTATTTACTATGCTTGGGAAGCGGTTGCAAAACACCAGCATATAACCAACATTAGTGAAATAATAAATGATTCGGGTAGATGTTTAAAAAAAAAATAGCCAATATTACACAGAAAAAAGAGCTTTCTATTGTTAAAAGCATTTTCAAAATCGATTCAGTAGTTTCTGAGTTAATCCGGAACAATAAAATTTTTCCTCTTTATAATATAAATAAAATTATTTCTATTTCAGTTTTGCACCAATGGAGGTGACGAAGGGAAGGTTTGTTGCGTTGAAAGGATGAAAGGCCCTACGTACGGATCAAATGCACAGCCAGGGTGAGCTAAATATAATTAAAATAACTCCAAGGAGTACTGTCTTAAAGGCAACGCAGATGGTATGGTATTGTTGATGTTCATGGGCAGAGACCACTTAACATTAGGCGATGTACAAACCAAACGTATTGTCACTTTATATTTTCATGCCTTTTAAAAGGTTAAAAGGCGTAAAAATTTTAAATTGAAGAAAACAAGAATTTTTCCTCACTTTAAAACGCCAGATTAAATTGAAACTATGCGCAGTTGTCAAGGGCCGATCAGCGCCACCTAGTTACAAAGTAATGTAACAAAATTAGTGAAGAGAACTTTGAGTGTTTTTTACATATTTTTAAGGTGTTCTTTATTTAAATTCACAATAGTCATTTAACACGTAAACAGTTTGTTCGTTTGTCAATTTCTTCATTTAAAACTGTTTTAAGGTTGCAATCATTTATCCTTTTCTTCCTCTCTTTAATTTTTTCGTTTCTACTTAAATTTGTTGCTGTTTTTTCAGCACCGCCCCTCCCCCAGTAAGGGCTACCTGTGAACCGGTCTCAAGGAATTTGACCGCCGAGAAAACTGGACGCAAGGCTTGGGACAGTAAGTGTTCAGTAACTAAATTATCTCCAGAATGTTTATCGTTTAAGTATAAGCATATCGTAGACAATCCGGGCCCTGTCATGCAAACTAAATTTAAACAAGAATGGGATTTGAAATGCGGAAGCTGTCTTTATCTATGACGGACAAAACGATGAGTTAAAGGGAGGGGGGAAGGTAACAGTGTAGTGAGACTGATAAAACTAAATTTAATTTAGAAATAATTATACTAAATATTGTTAGAAGTATTCAATAACATTTCTTATTATGTGATTGTATTGTGTACGATTATATACGAGCGATCCACATTGACCCGTATACTCTAAATTACTTTATTAATTAATATTCTTCACCGAAGTGTATCATGGTTCATCACATCATAGCTAATATGATGTGATGAACCATGATAATCATACTATCAGTCTGTTTTCTTTTTTAATTAATTATTTCTTGTTTTCAGAATGCATAGAATACCAAGAGAGACTTATATATCCCTGCAGAGAGAGTAACACGCCGTCAGGCGGTATGATACGTTTAGATTTATGCAATAGGAAACCGGACAGTCTTATAATTGGTGGAGAAGATGCTTATGAGGGGGAGTTTCCGCATATGGTAAGTCGTTAATAGTGTCTCAAACACATTGTTGTAAGCTTTAAAATATGGAACCAAATTTTAAAATACTAGGAAACACTGCAAGAGCAAAAAGTTCACGATTTTGTGGATAGATGGCGTTGAAAATAAAACATAAAAGTTTATAATTTAATTTCGTTTCCTGAAGATGGACGGACAAAGTAACAAACTTCATTATATCTTTTCCTACGATTAAACTAATTTTAAGTAAATTGAAGGTCATTCTAAAATTAAGGTATGATTTAATTTGATTACCTTAAAAAAACTACCTCGTTAAGCTGTAGTTGAGGATGTTAAAGTTTCTTAATGTTTAAATTATATGGCCCTTTTTTATTTTTTAAATGGAACATAAACACAAAATTATACAAATTCTTTAATATTGTATTTCCTTTAATGAGAAACCTCCCATTTTCTTTTTTTTTTTCATAAATTCTTCTTTTAAATCTTTTGCCGCAATATTTTAATATTCTTCAGAAAATCTCAAACTTTTTGCACTGAATGCCTAGACATCAATCCTAACCTAGACATGTTTCAGGTTCTTTTGGGATTCGGCAACGGAACTTCCGACGACAAGTGGGGCTGTGGTGGAGTCCTTGTCAGCGAGAGGTTCATCCTCACCGCGGGACATTGCATCTCCAGTAAGGAATTGTAAGCGTCCCTTTGTAGCTACATACAAACTGTGATTTTCTTAAGTCTGTTTGGCAATGATATTTAAATTTTAGAATCTGCCTGCGCTGCTAGGTTGCGGGCGTGAATTTTAGGACATAACACTTTAACAGTATCTCTCCATATCATACAGTGGGCCGGTGACGGATGCGAAGGTTGGCATCCTGGAGAGGTCGGCGGCGGTGGACAGCACAAGGCGCTACAAGGTCAAAAGGATCGTCAAGCATCCAGGCTACAGGTCGCCAAATAAGTACAACGACATCGCCCTTTTAGAGACTGACAGAGAGTAAGAATTTCTTCAATTACTAAAAACTAAAAACTAACGTTGAATTGTAAATGACTGGTTCCATTCACAATTTTCTCTCAGTTTATAATATACCTAGTGCGATTATAAACTGAAGAAGTTCACAATCGATCGGTGAAGTATGTATTATTGTGGTGTGTAATTTATGTACATTAATAATAACTTCGCTAACTTATAAACATTTAGTTTAGTTACAAAGCGTTCTTTACTTTTTATTGTTTCTTGTAAATGGTTTTTTATTGTTTAAATGTCACTATCAGATTTTAAACATCCTTAGCTTACAATCTCACTAGCCACGTTATAAAGTGACGGAAAATTGTGTTTAGTACAGCTAACTAAATCGTTTACAATCTTCCATTCTAACTTTTACTTCTTAACGTAAGCAAAGTATTAGTTCACAATCTGACAATTTGACTTCGACAGTTTATAAACTGTTGAAATCAGATTGTCATCAATTCGATTGTACTCTAATTAAATTTAGCTGCCAGCTTATAATATGTCTAGTGAGATTATAAATTGACGAAGTAGACAATTAATCGGTGTCATCTATACAATGTGCTAGGATCATGCTGGACAACCTGGCGGTGCCCGCCTGCCTCTACAATGGCCACCCCATCGATGACAGCAGCGGGATTGTAACAGGATGGGGCACCACTGTCTTTCGAGCCAATAAAATTTCTAATATTCTACAAAAGGTAAATAAAATTATATTTAATGTTACATATTTGCTAAAACATAAACCTGAACAGCATACTTATATCATTTTCCTTCTCCATTCTCTTCAAATTCAAAATAGTAACAAAACAAATACAACTCATTCGTTAAAACGAACAGCCAAAACATAATTAACAATTAATGCAACATTATAATCTGCATTGTTTATTACAGCGCCATCTAGCGTCTGACATGTCTTACGATGTTTTCTTTCTTGTTTTGTAGGTGACTCTGCAGAAGTTCTCCGACGAAGACTGTTACAGATCGTACTCCCCGGAAAGTCAAGGCATGCGACACATGAAGCAGGGCTACAACAGCACCACGCAAATGTGCTTCGGTGATTGGCATAAGAAAAAGGACAGTTGTAATGTAAGTCATCTCCGTAACCCCCTCCCCCCTCCTCTTCCTAATGAAACTCCCAGAGGTTTTATACAAAACAGTGAAAAAGTACACATATGCTACAGTTTAAAGTATAACGCTTGTGCCATGACGACTTTAAATTGTGCTTTAAATCATGAAGAACTATCATGATTTTGAGAAGGACTTGAGTCCTATAGCCACCCTTAAATCCTCCGCTGTGTAAAGAGTGTAGTAATTCAGTATATTAAATTCCAGGGAGACAGTGGGGGACCAGTGCAAGTCAAGCATCCTCAGATATACTGCATGTATTCTGTCGTCGGTATAACGTCCTGGGGACGGGAGTGCGGCCACCCCGGCCAACCGGCCATCTACACCCGGGTGGCCGGATACATAGACTGGATCGAGAGCGTTGTCTGGCCGTAACATAAATACGCGGCTGGCCGGACAGATGGACTGAATCGAGATCGTCTTCTTGCCACAACGATTGACTGATTGATAAACTATGTGTTTTGTAGTATATCTATCAGTCAATCGTTGTTTAAATTAAAAGAACAGTGTGCGAAAATAAAGGATTTTCAATTCGACACGATCATGTTACAGCGTCACCTTGTTATAAATTAAAATAATACGAAAGCTTCGCGAGCTTTTTGACATGCTTATGTAAAATAAAGCTTAAAAGAGACTGTTTCTTTAAGCTTTATTTTCCCGCACTTCAAAACGTAGGATTAAATTGAAAGCATTCCATTATTAATAACTTAGTTTTGATCAAGATCATCATTATTTATTTTAAGATTGAGAACAGCGCCACCTAGTTAAATTTTATATAATAAAATACGTAACAAGAGTTTGAATGTGCTTTTAGTTTTTACACTATTGATTGCTAGTTGTTGCACGCGAGTGCATGAACACTCATGTAATCTGATTCCGTAGCGTATAGTAATCTAGACAAAAATAGTTTCTATTGTCAAAATTGTTGAACTGTCAAAAGCACGAAGTTAAAAATAGTAATTATTTTTTATTTTCGATTTAAGCTAAATTTCTCTTTCCGTGAATACCTTCTACAAAGTATTAGAATACATTAAAAAAAGAAAGATTAATGAAATCGGTAAAATCATTCTCAAGTTATGGTGCGACCAAGAGAAATGGGGATATATTTTTTTTACTTTTTTACTTAAGTATAGTCTCTCTTCCAACATTGAGTGCCCAAGTTGTTTTGTAAATGTGTATTCAGACACATATTCAAGCAGTTGATGGCCAAGCAAAGTGTTAATAACCATTCAATGAACAATCGCCTAATGCAAAAGCAATGTACTAGAAACGTTCAACGAAAAGCTTTGTTATTAAAGAAAACATTAACTTACGGAGTGCTTATGTTGTATATGGAAATAATGTATTCTATATGTTTTATATAAATGCTAGCGATTCTCATTTTGCATCGCATCAAATAATTTCAATTCATTTATATAATGTTCTTCAATTAACTGCGAATATGTTCAGTTCATAATCTCCCTAGGCATATTAGGAATTCAAAGTAAATTGTGAACTGAAATTATTAA
Source organism: Papilio alexanor hazarajatica (assembly GCA_018246295.1). Lineage (NCBI taxonomy): Eukaryota > Metazoa > Arthropoda > Insecta > Lepidoptera > Papilionidae > Papilio > Papilio alexanor. The sequence goes on along the minus strand of DWLR01004943.1, from coordinate 4,479 downwards.
TAATTTGTCGTATCATTTCTCAATAGTTTAACAGCCGGTAACAACATAGTGAATTGATATTCTGCGTGCATAGATAAAGTTCAAATTAGATTGGAAGTTTACATAGGTTAGGTTTATATAAAAAAGAAACTAAAAAGATTTTATCACACCAAAATAGGTTTGTTGTAATTGACAGTTTATAATGTTCCTGTTCCAATCATAAACTGACGAAGCTTACAATCGCTCGGTGACAAACCTGTCATCCCGAAGCGATATTTAGAAAACAAAAACACATGAAACGCGAGAAAAACGTTTGATTTTATTTTACTGTCACTTGTTAGCAAGATGATAGCATCTTATTATTTTTAATATGTTGTTCTTAGTTGTTTTGACCGATTTTAATGAATATTTCCGTGTACTGGACGACGGCTGGTTTTTTCTGCTGTTAATATATCTCATATTGTTCGCCTTCTCCTGTTTAGATGAATGTTTCCGTCTACTGAACGACGGCCGTTTTTTTCCGCTGTTAATAGAAAACATATTCTTCGCCTTCTTGGTTTTTAAAAATAAAGAGAACAGTCTTCTAAAGCAGTTACCTTGGGTCATGGCTTCCGCCGGTGTGGTAAGTATCTTACATAAGCACTCGTTGCAGGGCCCCGAAATATCTTCCCTCAGACCCTTCAATGATTTAGAATCGAGCTTTTTTATCTGTTTCAAAGTCATCGTGTAAAGCTTCCAAAGCAAAGTTTATTTACTGAAACAAATACGAAGCTATTCATTCAAATAGTATAGGGCCGCAGTTGTTTTATAAGGAACTGAGAAAGTATGCAGAAGCTGTTCCGGAAGAAGTTCTGAATCATAGGAGAAGTTTCTATTTCTACATTAGATGTTTAAGCGGTTTTATCCGTTTCATTTAAAGCAAACCAGATTATCTATTTATGAAGAATTAATGCACCTCGAGATAATTCGCCCACGTCCCTACATTCTTCTCGATTATCTTTTTTTCTTTCTGCTAGACCACTAGGGGTCTTAATGTGATTTCATGCAGCCTAATAATAATCTTTCTTAATAATTATGCTGTTGAATGCACAAATAGTTTTTCAAATCAGATTGGTAGTTCCTGGGATTATGGCATCCTAATGGATTTCGTTGTTAAAAAAATCTCTTTGCCTTTTACATCAATGCAATGCTACTTACTTTTTCCCGCACTTAGCTTTCGCTTTCTTCTTGTCCTTTACACTTGGACCGGCTAAACTAGCGGACGAGGTGATCCCTAGAGACTTCGCGGTGGAGTCCTGCAACATAAGAATGGTGTCGAGGGCGCTTCTGAGGGCGTTCCTGAGATCAAAGGGTGGTTTGGGGGGATGGATCAGGTTGCAGATGCACTCGTTGCAGGGACCAACTGCCTCGGTGAGCTTTTTTGCGGACTTTTTGTCAAGTTTCGCGATGCGCTTGTCTGAATGGATTGGTCTCACTTCACGGGACTTTTGCGATCTGGGCATGGTTATTGTTGGGTATGGATACCTTTTTCAATACGGATCATTGTACGGTTCTAAAACAATTATACTTAATTATATAATATGTACTAGTTAGGGCAAATACGGAGTTTACAAGTCAAATACAAATCTTTTATATCATGTTAAAAATGAAATTGACACGATAAAGACCGAATTCGTTTCGCAAAATTGTATTTAATTTGTAAATTAATTTAAATTTAAAGATCTCTGAATATATTTCAGAGTTGAAAAGTCAATAAACTCTTTTCCATAAAATTTAATTGCTTCCTTCTTAAAGTAAAAAAAAAACTAAGAAAAAATTAAAAAGTTGATTCGTGTCGAGCAGAACTAAAGTGACCGATAATGTCCGAAGAACTGTTAAACTTCTGGCGACCGAGCCGAGGACTTACCTGATAGAATAGATGACCGAGATAAGACAATAAAAAGGCATATACTTTTTATTCGTCATAATAAAAGGAAAGTAACGGTACTTGGTCGAGGAAATCCGTAATCTCTTTAACCCCACCTCTATATAATATAACCCTCTTTAACCCCTCTGGTTTTTTTGTACAAGGAGGTGGCAAACGAGCAAGCGGTCGCCTAAGTGACCGCTACCCATAGACATCTGCAACAAGCATTTGCGAGTTGCAGATGCGTTGCCTACCTTTAATTGACAGAGCAGGGAATACATAGACAGAAATAGCATAGACAGAAAAATGGACATTTCCATCTCCTATCCATCCCTTCCTCATCAAATCCTCTTTCCCTTTGCTTATCAGGAAATGGTGGGAAAGGGAAGAGGACTAAAATTATGGGCATAATGTTTTATTTCATATTTATGAATTCTTTAGTTACCTGATATCCGGGGCATGTTCTGTTGTTTATGGGAACATTTTTATTTTTGACAACTAATTGTCAAAAATAAAAAGTAGCAGTAACGCAACCTTTAATTAGTGTCACTCTTACATTTATGAATGACTCTAAAATATACAAAAGAGGTTCTTCATTGTATTTTATAGGTATTTTATTTTTGACCTTAAAATTTATTACGGTCTGATTTACATTCGGTTGGAGGTCTTATATGATCTCGTATGATATTATGCGATGGAGAAATTAAAAACGGCAGTACGACTAAAACCGACATTGCCCCATGAATTGCAAAACTTAAGCAACGGACTGGCCACATTGATCAAAGTACGGACGGCCGAAAATCCTGGAATTGACCCGTACAGCGACACAGCGAAGGCAAACCTCCCAAATGGACCGATGATCTGGTCAAGATTGCGGGAGTGCTAATTGGAGTAATGACGGCAGAGACAGTAGATATATAATTAATTGTAAATACGTTGTATACAAAAAAAAACCTAATGTTTTTTTCACACTTTTTACATTTAGAAATCTTCGAACAACGAAAACCGCAAAATAAACAAGTTATAGAAAATTACATAACAGTTAACGTCACGGTGTTATTTGAAGCTATAACGGGAGCTATTTTTAAATTTGCGGTTATTGGACATGACAGGCGTTAATGAAAAGACGGTCAGGAATTATTTTTAAACCGTGTAAAGAAAATTTGCTTTTAATTTAACATGAGTATTTAAAGCAATGAAAATTTAAATGGGATAATCGTAATTCAAAGACAAAATCTTTTAAATTACAGTTTTTTTTAATTGGAAAAAAGCTTTGTCGCTGCTTCACCCGAAAGACTTACATTTAAATTCATAATTTATTTACTTAATTAATTAATTAACAAACAAAAATTAACTAGAAGTTAATTTTTGTTTGTTTATGAAAATACAAATAAAAACAGTTACAGAATTACAAATGGTCCTCGCACTAGGCTTTGCCTGTATCGCGAGGTGCCACCGCTTAAAATTTTTTCAAAATAATTCATAAATTTACAAAGTTAAATTAAAATAACAATTAATAGTAAAATATCTGTAAAATTAGAAAATGAAATGAATTAAGTTACTTTAGTAATCTTGACAAACATAAATTTTTTAAGCATATAAATATGTACATTTTAAACCGCCGTGTCCGCCACACCATGGTCACTACAATTTGGTGACGATAGGAGAGATAGGAAAGTTTTGTATGTAGTTATTAATAACTGAGACGTTTATTTTATTATATTTTTTATTTTCAATACTTAATTTTGTAGGAAAACTTGTCATAAAGTGTCCTCTTTTTTATTTAATATTATTTAATAGTATTCAATATAATGTAATATTCAAGGATATTATTCACACACGGCCATCTGATCCCAAACTAAGCAGAGCTTGTGCTATAGAAACCGGATAACTGATATACTACATATATTAATAGTTTTCTTTTGTACACAGAAACAGACATGTTCATGCGCACAAATGTTTGTCCCGGGTGGGAATCGAACTCACGATCTTACTTACCCCCACTACGCCAAAATCTTGCCATGTTATCTGCCGGACACGATACCAGAGAAATTCTGCCAACATAACCTCAAAGTTAAGCAAGTTTAACTTTCAAAAGATAGTAGTGCTTACTGATCCCATTCTAACTTAAACTTAGTTAACTAATTGTCGACTACCTCCCGACCAACGCGAGATTAGTTTTATGGCCGTGTTTGTAAGAACTCAATTCGTTTTATTAGTTTTTATAAACTTCTATCGATGACGTGCACAAATTAAATAAGTCGTAAATAGTTTCATTGCCATCTCACAAGACGTCCTAAAAAGTACTTACTAATAAATGCTAGGGAAGGCATGAAAGGTGGGTATATATTAAATCTTCACATCGAGATCGCAATCGCCATACCACATACCTCCAGATACCAAATCCGGACCTAAAAGTGACAGTCGCATAAAAGGCATCAATTGATGATTTCGTCAAATCCCACACAATCATAAAAAAAAGTAAATTAATAAGTAATTAAATCCATCCCCTTATCTGTCTATTAAAGGTAGGCAACGCATCTGCAACTCGCAAATGCTTGTTGGAGATGTCTATGGGTAGAGGTCACTTAGGT
>DWLR01004942.1:0-11497 GCA_018246295.1 Papilio alexanor hazarajatica | reverse complement strand
TAGCTATAAAAATACAAAACATATAACAGAGTAAGTCTTATCAAATTGATCTGAATTTATATTATTGTTGTTCTGAGGCAGATCACAAGAGCAAGCTAAATGAAAAAGACAAGCCAATCTCTTATGTAAAGACAAAACCTACAAATAGTGAATGCACACAATAAAAAAATCTATATTTACCATAAAAACTGAAGAAAAAAAAAAAGAAAACTCATATTCACATTCACATATTATACACATCTACAACATAAGCTTAGTTGCTTACTACTACAAAGAGAGGAGTAAGATTTCAAAAATTTTTAACAATAAGCATAGGATTAACTAGCTAGAAAACTAACAATTAGCTAAAGTTATTTATGATCTCATCGATTTTTTAATAGTTTTAGATAAACAGCAATTGATTTAGAGAATGTAAACATTATATTAAGAGAAAGAAAAAATCAAGTTAGGATGAAATAACCTATTTACCTTATTAAATGTAATAATTGATCTGAGGCACATAAACATGTAAGCCAAAAAGGCACTCATATCATACATACGAAAGCACACAAATAAAAAATAAAAGTAAGCATTATATGTTCACAACAAAAGAAGAAAGAAAAAAAAAATGGAAAAAAATCTCTAAGGAGACTGCAATAATAAATTAAGTAAATGCTTCTAATTAGAGACATATTAAATAAGTGCTCAGAATTTGATCATAAAATAGTAATTTAAAGAGAAAGTATATAAGTTAGAATGAGTTTGTTTACATCATACAGAAGAACTGAAAAAAAAAGTTAAGTGTTTAATACAATTTTGTGTATAGTCATTGTATCCATGTGACCACGACCTTGATTACTATTAACAGACAGGCATAAGTACGTAAATATATTTGCATTTACTTGGCTTTTGCGCGCCGGGGACGACCTTGCTCGGCCTTTTCTTGAGACTGATGGGTAGGCTCCATCTGCGACGCACAGTGGACGTCCACGAGTTGTTTCAGCTCGTCTGTAGTGAAGACACGTCGACGATCACCAGTAGGCAATTTGATGCAGATATTGACATCCAGCGTCCACACGTTACGGACACCGAAACGTCTGCGTGCTTCCACAAATAAATACTGTCGATGCCGTGTTAGGAACTCGGAAATGACATAAGCAGTGCCCTTTAAGGATGACTTATTATGCCAAACGGTCGAACGCAGACTTACATCTTTAAATCGAAAAAGAATGGGTCGATGGCATCCCGTTCAAGAAGTCCCAATTCTACCAGCAGTAGTTAAGTCGCATGCTGATATGTTACAACAGACGAGATGTTTATGTAGTATCTTCACAATGACAGAACACACATCCTCATTATTTGCCTCGGGCACACCGGATTGAATTAGATGCTTCCTGCGGTATCTTGGCTCAATAGCATCGACGGCTTTGCTTGCCTCCGTAATTTGCTGCCTCAGCAGCCCAAACACGTCTTGCACATATCCTCGGAACGCACTGAACTCTTTACTAAGTTGGCTTAAGTTATCGTTTTTAGAAGACTGCGCAGCAAAGTCTCAAGAATTTTTTGTGTTTCGCTTATGTCTTTCGCGTTTGGCATCGTTGAGTAGGAAGTGATTTTACACAACACTTATTAGTCGCCGTTCGGGAAATGGTTTAAGATAGTTTATTCACACATAGATATCTCTGTCCACATAATATGTGATAAAATATTACTGTAAACGTGATTTAAGTAGACAGATAAATTAAAATAACTTATTAAACGATTATAAAGTGATCCAATTATTGAGAGACGTGTTGACTACTTTTTTAGCTCTCTCTAATAATTAATTTTGAAGTATAATCGCGGCGCAAATAGCATCAGAATACACTATAAACAAATAGTATAAAACCACTAGAAGCAAATATCTGGTTTGTATGGGATGGAATCAATCCGAATCGGTTTTAATTGCGCTCGGCTTGAATCGGATGAAGACAATGCTCAATTAACTATATTGTGGGTCCATTCTTTGTAGGTTGTTCACTGGCTGTTTATTATGGCTCTGAATCGAATATATTATGAAAAAAAAATCGTAATCTTGTTTTTTATCCTATTTCTGAATACCTATACTAGTAAATAGATAGTTATTTTTAAACCGTTAATGTTACTATACGCAATACTTTAATTGTTTTAACAAAAACAAAACAGAGTAATAGCCCACGTACACCTAATTCAAATCCATAAGGGACTGTCTTAAATCTAGAAATGTATCAATTTTCCGTACACTCGTATCATCAAAGGTTCCATGCCATTTAAAATTAAATGGGACTCAATTGCGAATATCCCTTTCCAACAAAAAAAATGAAATCGGTTCATAAATGTTCTGAGTTTTGAGATACTTAAAAAAAATAAAAGCAAGTTTGTTCGGAAGTCGGTTAAAAAGTGAGTTTCATTTTGAAAACGCATCTGTAATTATACTATACTACTAAATAAAGTTGAAGAGTTTGTTTGAATGCGCTAATCTCGGGGAATACCAGATCGATTTGAATAATTCGTTTTAAATTAGATAGATGCTCTCAGATTAAGTAAAAATCACTGCAGTTTGAATAAAAAAGCGGTTGTGAATCATGAATGCTTTTATGAATAGCCTATAATGAAAAAAGAAAATGATGCGCAAAACTCAGTTTGCATTCCCACGTATATTAAGGCTTTATATTTAATTAACGTAAATATTATTGTACATTCAATGGGAATCGTTTGAAAGTCATCTCCCTGCTCTTTTCCCACTGGCGTAGGGTCGGCACAGTATGTACTACTCTTCCATGTATCCTGGACTCTACTGTAGTCCATACTGCAATTGATTTTGGCTATAGCTTTACGACCGACCGCCTGCCTGACGCCAACCCTCTTTGGGAATATATACTTATATATAATACAGTATTTAATATGACATTATATAATAGCACAAAATACACTAAATTTGAATTGAATTGATTGGATTGATTCAAGTTGGGAATTCTGCTGCAGCCTGCGCTCGAAGTGCTAATGTTACATATATATATATATATATATATATATAATAGTATGATGTACGCAGCCCAACATTAGACTCGGTCTCAATGGGTATACCAATCTGTGCGTAGTTGCAGATCTGCTGCTGATCAAATGCACCACCAATTTTGTTTTCCGCACATAACTTATGTAGTATATCATTATCAAATAACAAATATTTATAAAATTTAAATAAATTAATTTAAAAATATTTGACATGACAGACATGTAGATGTCAAACGTCTAACATTGAAGTATAAAAATAAAAAAATAAAAATCAATTATCCTCGTCACATAATGCGTATTAGGTATATAGAATGTTCAATAAGGATAATCTTTTAACTTTTTTTTTAACAAAAACAAAACCGACTTCAAATTTGCATAATTCTTCCCTATGTTGGGGATAAGAAATAGAAAAAAAGCCTCGGTTAAAAATCGGTTGCCTTGGTAACGTTGAAAATAACAACTTTTTGACTCATGTAATCTATCATTGAAATTTAATACATACATTTTCGGAATATGTTCGGAACCCAAGGTTCAAGGAGATTCAATATTAAATGGGCTCCACTTGCGAATGTGCCCTTTCCAACATTTTTTTTTAAATCGGTTGCCATCCATTCCCTTCCCAGTTAAAACTTCTTTCCCTTCTCATCATTTCCTTATTAGAAAAGAATGGGAAGGGGGAGAGGACTAAAATTTTACTGATGTACAACATACACAGAAGTACACGGGCAAATTTTTGTGAGATCCTTTTTTTATATTTGTATTTGTAAATTAATTTGCATTCTGTTTATATACTTAATCAAAATTTGTAAAGCAATGGGAGGAAACACTAAAACTAACGTTAGCTATATCTCATGAGCCAGGAAACTCGCCTTATAATCTACTTGATTTTTCAATGTCAACAAACCTTAATATTATTAATATTTTAAAATAGATAAATGGGGCTATTCTAAAGTGATGCGAATACGAAATATTCATTAATTATATTTTTAGGTATATTAGCTTCAATACTGTATTATTACTTTGTTAGGACTAACCATCGTTAAAATTTTATTACATTTCCCATGTGTTAAACTATTACGATTTGTGTATCTTGATTTTAAAGACTAATTTTTACTTTAATGGCACGAAGTGGCAACGAAGTGAACCGCAAACGGTTTAACCTACCCGCGCAAAGTTGGCGCATAGGTTGATACTGCAGTAGTTTGATGAACGGAACCAGAATAATTGTTAGGGTCGACCAGACACAAAAGAGCGTAAGCGTTTTTTTTTTAATACAAGTAGGTGACAAAAGAGCAAGCGGTCACCTAAAGGTACTCTTACCTAATTAGTATTTAATGAGAAAGTACGAATCGAAAGACACCTCATTCTTGAAAATCACAGTGGAGAGGACATACATACTTATCCGCGAAATAATTAAACTCCACGAAGAGAGAGAAAAGCCTGATGTATGGAGTGTTTGTTCGGTTCCCTTTGAAGTACTTTATTGTATATTTGCATTAAGATTAAACAAACTGTCAAAGGAACCGCGAGAGACAAAACAAATACTGTAAAGTCAGTCCAAAACAAAATCCTTGTAATAATACGTTAAAAATTCTGTCAGACTATTTGTTTTGCAATAATGAGCGGTGTGAATTGTGTATTTGCTTTGACGAACGTGCTCTATTATGTTTATACGACAATTTGTACAAAACGAATGAGGTAGACACGGTTGTGGCTGAGAGATGACATAAAGTTTGGATAAAGTTTGACACTTATTACTAGCGATAATAAATAATACTGCCTCCGTCCGGAGATATGGTATACATTTAAAAAAATCATAGATTATCATGAATATAGAAAACAAATGACACCATTCATTATATTATTATAGTATATATTAAAAGTAATATAACCTAATGTAATTGACATGTGTCATGTTCTTCTTGGTTTAAAACTTAACGATCAAAGATCAGTTTTTTATGATAAATATAATTGGCACCGCTGCACAATAAATATGAAAAATTCCGAAGAAGAATTGATAAAATTAAAAAGAAGAGATTCCAAATATAAACAATTGACCACAGAACACCGTCATGGTATCTTAGAAAAATACAAGATACAAGAGAACAAGTTAAAACACAGTGCAACCAATGACGTGGCTACTGAAGGGAGTAATCAATACTTATGACCTAATAACTTAGAGAGTAGTTAGGAAGAGATTACGGATTTCAATTTGACACGGCCTAACCCTCTTTTTCTTATAAACCTACCCCTTTATTGAGTTTCTTTGGCTTGTGACTAATGTGTTCAAGTATATTTGAGGTAGTGTAGGACGTGTACTGCTCTGCCAAAATTGCCATTCACTTTTGTAATATGATATTTGCCTTCTTTTGCCTTCTTCTTCTCTCTTTATTGAGAATTTATTAGAGACAAGACAAATTTAAGAAAGAGTTGCACACAAGGCTCCAAAAAGCAATTAGTACCCTTAACAATCGAACATGTAAATAAGTTTTTAAAACCGATATTTTGTCGCAAAAACAGATATATTTCGTAGGTTGTTTACACGATTAGACTTATTTCTGATTTTGTTTCTACATTTCCCACACGTAGGTATGTAAGAAGTCAGAAAGATTAGGACAATGCAAAAAATGGAAATCGTTAATGTCCGCGTCAACACAATTGATTTAATCACGGTCTTGTTTTATATAAAATGCATTATGGCGATAAGTGTACTAAGACTGGGAAAAAACGGTTAAATATTTTTTTATAGAAAACTCTTTTCATATTACAGATAGTGCATGTCATGAATGTCAAACATGGCCACAAGCACGATGGTAATATCCCCCCTTGCTACGCAGTCATCCCCCAAGAACAAAAGGAGGCTCTTCGCTGAAGCGAGACAGAACAGTCTACAAAAGTTGAGCGTTATTTTCGACCATGGAAACAAAAACGGTGCGTATATCAACAGTTGATAATATAGAGAAGGCATTTCATAAGTATACTTTAACCTGGATAATATAAAATAAACTAGCTGCGCCTCTCGGTTTCACCCACCGCGTTGGCTCCGCTCGTACGGGTCATAGCGGACTGTCAAATGCAAAATTAACGTTTCAAACCCGATCAATTGGAAAATTCCGCGACAGTAAGTATATTAACGCGTTAACAAACTCTTCAGATTCATTAAATTTTAAAATTAAAACTTAAAATAAAATACTGAACCATACCAAAGACATTGTCCGAAATTAGAAGCACTAACCTAACCTATGGGTACGGACTACCGTTTATTAAGTCGTGGGTTCGAATCCCACCATTCGACTATTATTGTAAACCATATTCTAGCCTAGCACAAGCTTTTCAGCTTAATTGGAATGGTTAGAAGAAATATTCATAAGTTATTTTCGATTGACGTAAAAAGATTTTGAAGTAAATTTGTGAATTAAAGTTCTGTTTAGCCTTTACGGTTATACTGAGCTTATTTTTATAAATTACGAATAACCCTTTTGCTCCTAAACTTTATCTATATGCCGAATTTATTAGTGTACTCAACAAAGAGGTTTTATATCACTGGTTGCTGATAACTGTTTAAATAAGTTTCAGGCGTAGATAACAAATGAATTTATGATAGTTGGATTGGACATGTTAAAATAGTAAGTACGAAGAGAAATATTCCAATAACAAACTTTCAGTTCCACATGTTGTTAAATATATCTTATTACATTATTATATATTTAACTAAAATATTGCTTTAATCAGAAAATTATAACTGATCCAAATGTCTCCCTACTTTTGGTTGTTTTGGACTCACAATAAAAAAAAGATTGCCCCTGGTATAGTCTAAACAAAAAAGTAAGTAATGTGTAAATAAAAAGAATAATTGAGAACAAAGATGAGAAAAATTAAACATGCAAAGATACCTAAATCTTTAACAGTATTCTCAGCATTTGTTTAGGTAGACCATTGGTCGGCAAAATATTTTAAGTAAAATCCGGTTAGAGTTAAAAAAAAAGTTATCCAGTTATTGTTAAATTATTTTATCGAGGTTCAGAACAAACATAAGGGACTTTCGAATACATGAAAAAAGTTTAGTTGGGCTAGTTAGTAAGAAAATATGATTTAAATTAATATTAGGTCAATTTAACAATATACCTACTGCGGTCCGTATTCGGACCGCGATCCGCTTGTTGTCGACCTCTGGTTTAGATGGATTATTTACGTATTTGTATGTTTTTCTATTTACGTATGGTATCTACGATCATACGCGTCATGAAGAAAAATAACTAATTATCACCAATTTCATTTATAATTAAAATAAATATTAAAATGAGTCATTGGAAATATGGCAGTAATGGCGGCTAAGTTTGTCACAACAAAAACAACTACGAAAACTGATTTTATATACATACGGGATCGAACATTAGGTTTTCACTCATTTTCTGATTCTTTACAGACGCTTCTTAAAATAATATTTATTTTTATGTTGAATATTATCCTGCAACGAGTTGAACGTAAAATACGATTCGTTTCTTTTCGTCAATTCTGGATATAATATAGCAACACAATAAGTCAACAATAAACCTAAAAGTTCACATTTGAAAACATAACGGACACAGCTGTCATCTATTTTGTTGTCTCTGTCTCAATTAATTTTAATTTAATCATGATATACGATTTTAAATTGTTGCAATTACATGTTAAAAATCACTTTAGATACACTATAATTAATAGGTAAACACAAAAAATTCGTTACTATTAAGTTTGAAATTTTATTTGCAAACTTAAGCTTTCTGTGGGTACGAATTTTAAGAACGTTAAAACAGATGGCAGCACAGTATGTCGCATAAAATGCGTGCTTCTTGTGACTGTTCATGAGATGCTTTTGAATATTTTGACAGTTGTGATAAATGTATTGCCAGCTATAAAGGAAAAAACATGATTTAGTGTAATTTCTTAGAATTCATGTTCTTATTCAAGTATTTACATTTGTAAAATCTGTGTCTTTATAAAATCTTTAATTTCCATTTTGTGTCCATGTTCCGTATTGCTAATACATTGCGATGCAATTTACTGTCACAAGACCTATATATCTACTTTTTCCATGATGTAATAATGCTTGGTTTTTCTATATAATAATTACCAAAAAGGCGCCCTCATTAGAAGGTAGGCATCTCACGTAAGGTTCGATATAAAGATTACAAAATCTAATAAAATCTAGATAACAATTATTCACAATCTAAAGTGAGTGATAGTTAAAGTTTTAGAAAATCTTTGAAAGTCACTAATCGTGTTTTAACAATAATAACTACAAATTCAAATTGTATTAAATACCATTTGAATTTGTAGTTTGAAACAGTAAATTTTAGTAGCAGCAGAGTGGCAATACTGATCTCTGCAGTAATTATTGTATGTTTCTGAATTTTCTGAGCGCCATTGCTTTTTACCGATGTAATGTTGAAATGATTTTAATCGGTTTTCATCTGCAGTTTTGTGTGATGTTTTAGTAAAATATTGAAGTGATTGTGTACTAAAACTATCAAATTTCTTAAAGTTTTTGTGCTGGGCTTTGTCATGGCCGGTAAGTGGTGACTTTTAGCGCCCGATAGACAAGGGCGAATCGGATTCGGGAATCGGAAATAAGTCGAAGATGTTTTATCGTTCGAACTCCGACGGTAAATGCAATGTTCTTGTCTTTAGTTTGGTTATTAGTTTTTAGTGTAATAATATAATAAATAGCATAGTGGCAGTGTTTGGTTATTGTAATGTTTGAGCCGATAGTTTTAACCTTTTACATTGATTATTTCACTGCTGCGCTGCATTTATATTAAAAAGAAAGTTCTCGCAAAGGTTCTCCGTCTTTAATATGATGAATAAACACATAAACTTCCACTCGTGAGCGGTTATTGTTAAATTGTTTGTGTGATCAGATGATCTCGGTTGTTGATTACACTTCGAAGGTCAAATTAATGTATTTCGCAGATTTTTGCAATTAGAATTCATGAATCGTTTTCAAATGCTAGAATAGACCTACGGGAAAATCACGAATGAAATTTTTACCAAGTGAGACTTGATTTTCGTATACCCACTTTGCGTATTAACGAATTTATTTGAATAGTTTACTACGTCGTTTATTACGCTTGTTATAATGTTACATAGCTAATTGTTTATCTCTTCTGAAATGTCATTGGACAATATAAACATTAAACTTTTGTTATTTAATCAAACAGGATGTCATATATGTTTTGTTACATTTGTAACATGTAAGTCTTGAAATCTTGTGTCCTAATCAGGATATACAGTTATAAGTAATATAAATTTCATAATCTGGTTATTACTTTATATATATTGATGTAAAGAAGTAATCTTAGTTGTAGAAAAGGTTGAAAATTACATAAATAGAGTGGTAAAATCTGAAATACAATGCCATTGCTTAGAACTCCAGATTAATCTAGGTCTACAACTTAGACATTTAATTACGTTATATTACATTAAATTTCACTTATGTATATTGAGTGGAGTATTCTGTGTTCATTTTGTAAACACTATCAACACTAACTTTTTAATTAAAATTTTGAATTAACCACAGGTGAAGGACTCGTTTCTTGATTTCCTTAACCGAAAAAAACTTATTAGTTGATACATCAATGTAACATGTGTTTTATATAATTTAATAAAATGTTCCATTATTATTAAATATTGCATTAAGCAAATCATCACTTTATAGGGCTTATCCATAATAATATAATAAAAAGAAAAGATTTGACTTTTTTGCTCTGGTTCTCAAAAATTATTAAACATCTTTAAAAAAAATAAAAATCTTTTACCCAAGCGCAGCTGAGTTAGATTGCTTGCTTATAATATTGGTCATTTTAATTTTGGATCTCTGATGTTCATGGGTGTGGTCATTTTGTTTAGGTGATTTGTTGCAAATTTTCCCCCCCTTCTCTACAAAAAAAAAAATCTTAAAAATATGACCATAGAAGTTGTAGACTGAGTAATAATAGATAAAGTATTAAAACTTAACACAATAATATGTATATATATCTCTTGTATTCCCTTGTTTGGTATTCTGTACTGTAAATATGGGCTATATTTTGATCTTGCTCTTTCATCCAATACTTTTCCTAAGCTACTCTTAATTTTTATACTATGACAAGGGAATGCACAAATAATCTATTCCTGTTGAGAACTAGAATTGTATTTTTCTGTTTTGTAGTGTCAAATACCAAATACTCTGTGCTCAAAAAAAATCTAGGGGTAATTATCATATGAATTGCTGTTGTATGTAAACATAACTGATAGTATTTGATGATATGTTTGTCTTCAACATTGCTACAGTTCAAATAAAGGTCGTATTATTAATGTGGCAGAATCATGTAAAATGAAAATACATTATGTCTTAATCTATACTTCTATACTTTATGATTCTTTAGTATAAAAAATAATCCTCATCTCACTGCCCCTTTCTCACCTATATGGGGTCAGCACAGTACCTACATAAATACAAATTCAAGCATTTTGTACTCAATATCATCTTCCAGACAATCCATTCATACTTTAAGTTCTCCTATACCCTTGTAACTATTCACATTAATTCTCATTTCTTAGTAGAGATCTAATTTTTTTAGTAGCTACAATGTGTTTAAATTGTTTAGTGAAGTGAAACAAACTTAATTTAAATTAGAATAAGATAAAAACTTAACACTGACATGATGAAAGGAGTATGTAGATAACATCTTAGTAAATTTACAAGATAGCCCAGTTAACTGGCTATTGAAATGTAACTAAATAGTAATATATATCTTGTTATAATAACTGAAATAGTTATAATAACTTATGAAAAAAATAATTAAATTAAAAAATACTATATTTATTGCTGAAAGCTACTAATATTAGGCCTCTGGCACCTCATTCATCAGATGAAATGCAGAATACTTCACACCTGTCTTCTGTGAGGTGGTATTTCACCGGTCAAGCAGGTCATTCTTGCAACAGATGTTGTTGCGGATTCTACCACTGTCATGTTCTTACTAAACAAATTTTACATTTAGTCCCATGCTACTCATGTTTTATAAAAGTCCAGTTATCAATTATCCAAGTTAATTACTTAATAAGTCTATGGATACGAAACAGCATGTTGAAATAGCGTTTTCTGTAAGTTACAACTGTAACAAATTAGCCATAATCAGAGGATGTTGAAAAAAAAAAAGAAGTTTTAATAAATAAATATGATAAGTGTTCCATAGAATTGATTACAATTACATCAGTTATGAAAATAAATATTAGGTTGGCAACTAATAAACCTGCCATCTCACAGTACAAGATTATGTTATTTTTTAGAGAACTAAATATTATAGTTCTCAATAATGTAAGCACCATCGTCTTCTATCACTTGTCGCCAACGCGTTGGTAAAGACATAATACTTCCCTGTAGATCTTTCCGTTTTTGATTGAAGAAGTCAGTGAGTTCGGTTTTCAGATGATCCTCATCCATGAATTTTTTGTCTTTTAA
>DWLR01004941.1:0-11501 GCA_018246295.1 Papilio alexanor hazarajatica | reverse complement strand
TAAACAAAATAGCATTTGTACTTTTATTTCTACACATGTTTCAAAAGTGCAAAAATTTATGGCCCACCCTGTATATATAATCGAGAAACGAAACATGGACGTTATATGTACGTTAATAATTAATTTTCATTAATTAAAAAGATTAACCCGATTTAACATGTTGATATGAAAAATATCTTTTTTGCCCGACTGAGGGTAATATCTTTCGTCGTGTAGACATGTATGTGTATTTATTTCCGTTCAATTATGACCTTGTAGCCTAAGCGGCTTCACATAACCGAATCGTCAAACATTCATACAAATCCGCTAAAAATATTAATATTGGAAACTTTATTTCATTAATATAAAATTTTATTCCATAATTTGGATTAATTACTTTGGTGGTTTCTAACACCTTATTACCAAATCTTTGATTGCTCATTAAACGTAGTTACGTACAATTATTACCGAAGTGAAATTTTGAACCTCTTGCACCTTAATTTTGTACTCCAATCTAGACAGTAGATCTAATAGAGTTCAATAGAGTTTGTTTACTTAAACTGAAAATAATACAACCTATCAAATATACTGTGCTGGTCGAGGAATACTTTGAGATTATCCAGTATAAGATCGCTATAATTTAAATTGTTACCGTTCTATTTGAAGTTAGAGATAATAACATTTCTTATTTTTATCCGACTTCAAAATAATCTTTTAACGCTTTCTGACAAAAACAAAACTTGAAGACTTTAAATTTGTATAATTCAAAACATATACATCCAAAACATCGGTAGCTATGGTAATGTTGACAATAACAACTCTGACACATGTTATCTGTTATCGAAATTATTATACTCGGAATTATATGACAAAAAATATACAAATTTAAAAATTTCAAGTAACATAAATGAACGCGTGCGAAACTGCAGGCAACACCTAGTTTTATTTATAATAATTTATAGTCACGCCATGTCTTATTACTGACTTTTTAATCAAATTATATAACTTTGAATACCATTTATTTTTATTAAAAAAATATTTAAAAAATTAAATATTTAAATATATTGTTATCACACGAGGTGTATAAAAGCAGAAGTAGCAGCTTACGACCACACAAACAAGTTACTTCATATTGTTAATAGGATATGTGTTTCAATTTCTTATTACAATATATTATAAAGTGGCTTATAAGCTATTGTGTTAAAGACCAATATCAAACAAGCAATTTAAACTTAGGCGATTATAGCACGACTAATTCAACGACGGTTACCCTAAATTATTGCTCCAATATTATAATATGGGCAGCAATCAAACTTTCATAATTATTGTCTCTTATCTCGTTCTATATTCTCTCTACTACTATAATATATCAATCAAATATTTGATTGTTTGTTCGTTCCCAAATAAACTTAACACTACTGAAATTATTTTAAAAATTATTTTACCAATAACTCTTCTTTTGGCGAGTAATCTATTATGTATTTTTTTCTATCATCTACCAGTATGAAACTAGCAACCCGCCCAATTAATAATAATGTTTTGGTATTAATAGAGCTCATAATTAATTTAATATTTAATTTAAACTAAAATGTCAAAATAGCTTCAATAAAAATATTTTTTTTTCCTTAAATCTACTTATTTATTTTGAATTTCTTTTGAAACATATCTAAATCTATTATAAAATTCTAAATTAATCAAAATCAAATATCCTTTATGTGAACAATTTCCGTGTCCTATAAATTCATCTCTTGCATGAATAAATTTAATAAAACGAACACAAAAGCTAACATCACAGACAAGTGTCGAATATACAATATAATATATATATTTCATTTAAAAAATGCAAAAAGTTAAATCTAAATTACAATCAACCGACTGCAATCAGGGAAAATTTGCTTTTTATTTTGTTTGGGCAACTGAAATGAAAATCCGGTGACATGTTTGATTATGCTATATATATAACATATATACATTATACAAATGTATATTGTAGTGCATGTCTAGTGACAAAATAAATTACTATTGAAAAGTTAACACGTTCTCTGCTAACGCGGTCAGTGCTGACCGTCAGTGAAGTTTCCCTTTAGGCCTATTAAAAATCATAGATCTGTTTAAAATGTTTCAAAAACCAACTTGATATGGAATAGCTAGAGAGCCACGCGGGTCATTTAATAAGATATTTAGTTTGACACCACTGCCCAACGGCCTGTAAGAACGAAACGAAATCGTAAAATGCGGTCATCACTGACTGACGCGGCTTGAACTGTAAGTCTATATATCAACCATCACTGACCGACATGGCCTGGACAGGAAACTGCGTTTTTTTTCTCGGCATAGAACGTGTTAAGTGGCAGTACGGGATATTAGTCACTTAGGCACCACTCGCGAAAGGGGATGTTACGAGTATCCATACCCTTCGAGTATGTACATATGTACCGGATCCTTTTCCTGTTCATTCCTTCTTCATCTATTAAGGCTAGGCCTATGGGCCATTGGCGAATAGGGGGCGGGGGCGGGGCGGGGGTTAAGGAGCCTAATCCCCAAATCATCAGAACTCTACCGTGTAATCCTTATCAATTTTTTTAACAGGGTTACACTACCTTGTTCTCATTTAAACT
This sequence comes from Papilio alexanor hazarajatica, assembly GCA_018246295.1. Taxonomy (NCBI): domain Eukaryota; kingdom Metazoa; phylum Arthropoda; class Insecta; order Lepidoptera; family Papilionidae; genus Papilio; species Papilio alexanor. Next base: position 8,904 of record DWLR01004941.1, on the reverse strand, counting down.
TATGGTTTCAAACTACCCACAGAAAGGTAAAGCTCCTGCTAGAAGTTACGTAACGTCAGAACAGTTTGTCCGTTTGCCACCTTCTTCTATAAAACTAAAGAATAAACAACTTTTCTTTTTTCTATTCCTAATCTTCTCTTTGCATAAAAACATAACATTTGTAACTCATTTACTTCAATAGAATATCACAGACACACTGTCACGGGAATATTTTTTTTTTAAATACTAGTTTGTAAAGATGTAAGAACGTTGATATAGACAAATACTAAAATCTTACATACGTTACTTGGATTCATATAACGCTCAATAGTATCTATTATTTATTATTTTCCAATTTCTATTATTCCCAATAGAGAAAAGTAGTGAGGATAGTTTATCAGATAAATTACTGTCGTAAAGAAAGTATTGAATCTCGGAATATGCAAAGTATCTATTCTACAAACATTCAATGAATAAAGAATCAGTACAAGATAAGATACTTTATTACATTATTATTTCCACTTTATTTTTATTTACTTCTTTGAATTATTACATTCGGTGCCTTAGGTCAAGCGCGCTCTGCAATTTTTATAGTGCAGTTTTGAAATGTGTACTGTAATTTATGTGGGCGTACTGTCCTAAAAACTTATATATTGCATTTACGCGGCAAAAAATCGAGCGATTTAACTATACTTGTTTATTTGCAACAAAATTACAATTTCTCAGACTTTTATTAGATCATTCTAGGGTGGGAAAGAGCACTTGCCAGGGAAGAGGATGGATAGGAGAAGGAAATGTAAATTTTTCTATCTATCCCCTCCTCTGTCTATTAAAGGTAGGCAATGCTTACAAATATATAAATAAACAGCATAGGAAAATGTATAATATAAAGTATCCGACAAAGAAATATGCCCTAAATTTTGATTACAAGAACACAATGCGTCCTAGTGCTTATTTAAAAAAAAAAAACACAATTATACTATAGATGAGCTACGGTCTACCGAATGGTACATATAAATTCAGTGTTAGTTTTAACAATAGCTATTGGACATCGGCCCTGTCTGTGATCGCCAAAATGACAGGTCCCTTGCTAGTCATCCAGTGCAGACCCGCAACCTTAATTACATCGTCAGTATGTTACGTCATTCAGTTCGAAAAGTATAAAAACAACTGTATACCCATTTATTTCATATCACCTTCTTTAATCAATCAAACAAAAAATAGAGAGTAAGACCGACGTTAAATGACCTTTATCTCGTAATGAAATGTACGCTTTGGCAGCGATTATAGACGGCCCACCAAAGCGTGACAGACGGCTGTCTGTGCTGTGTCCAACTGATTAAACACAACGGTTAGTTTAGTTGGATGGTCTTAAGGATTTTCGCTACAAAATTCTCTTTTCATACTTCTATAACATATTTTTTAGTTATTACTTTCAATACTGGATTCTTTCAAGTGAGAAAACGAATTATCAGATGTTAAAAGGGTAGTCCCAACAATAACTAAACTATAAATGCGTAGGTATAGATTAGAAAACGGTATAACTCTGACCTTTGACCAGAAGTGACCTTTGGCAAGAACATTTAAAAAAATTCTCAAAGCAGTGTCATGCGTGATAGATTTTTGTGCTTATTCTGTGCACTATAATTATTCCATCATTATTAAACAAGGTTTAAGGACTTTCATTCCACGCAGCATATTAAAAAAATGTTATAATTATCTTAATATAAAACTCACGCCCGTCACCCAGTGTGGTAGACAGAGATTAGGGATTTCTATTTGCTTCTACATTGATGCATCTAAGCATATGTGTAGATGTAGCGATATGCTATATCGATGCATGTGTTTGTTCGTTCATCGTGAGCACATTTTTACTTAGCAAGCAGAAATAACATAGCAATGTCATTAATATGATATACGTTTTTCTGGGATATCCTCTGTCAACACTGGATGTGTTCTCTTTTCCTCTCCTTTTCACTATATATTTCATAACATTCAACATAACTCCTATGACATTAAATTGTATAAATACGATAAAATTGAAATGCTGTACGATTGGAAATTCTAGTATGGTTAAAGAGATAATCTTTGTAATGTGTACTAATCAATCCACAAAAGTTCTATATATAAAATTAAAGTGCAAAAACACTTGATTCCAAATTTACCGTTTTAAATGATTGTTACTTGAGAAATTTATTAACACGAAATGGAGAATTCTTAGAAACACATTATATTGAATAAACACGTAAAATATTAAATGTGATTTTTTTTCTGTACTTAATATACTTTCATAATGTGCTATACTACTTATTTTTTATGACAATGTAAAAATAAATAATCGTATCTTGGATAAAAGGTTATTCAAAAAAATACTTTCGTATTTTTAAGATAACTACATAGGGAGCAAAAGATTTTCGTTTTGTATTTATTAGCAAAAAACATCCATCAAAAACATGTTTCGTAATTTTTGTGTGTCTTCTCTTGCCTTCTGTATGTTTGTCAGGTTCAACAATAGTTACTTGCGAGTAAAAGGTTCTTAGAGAGATAGAGAGAGAGGGAGAGGGAGAGAGAGAAAGAACGATTATATTGATAATGTTTGTCATCTCTGCTTTTTGTTCCAGTCATTGATAAAACAAAAATAAATCTTCCATTTGTGTAAATAATTTAAGTATTTTTCTAATTAATACTCTACTTTTGAACTTTAACGGAAGATTTTTTACACTTCTCTAATTGAAATAATTGTAACATTTGAAAAAGAAAGTTTTTAACGAAAATTTGACTATAACGAACTTGAGAATATTGCGAGCTATAAAAATGTAAATTATACGAGGTTTAGCGTTACGCGGGGAGATTGCGTAGGAAGTTGTCCTTTTCAGCAGATATATACGTGTCACCAACCGATCGTGAACTTCGTGAGTTTATAATTGGTCTATATATTACAATTACAAATTCAGTCTCAGCCGGCAAGTTCTGCAATGAACAAATTATTCATAACTTGATGTGTCATGTTAAACGCAACAATTTGATTTTTTTATATAATATAATATATTTTAAGATACTATTTGTATATATAACTGTCATGTTCATTCCTCTGAACCTAACCTTTATCATAATCAATTCTAACATTTCACTTTATAAATAATGCAAACAAAATTTGATAATATGACTTTGGCAGTTTATGCTAAATATTGTCGAGAAATGACACGTTAACTGACTTCTTTGGTTTACCATTCCTTGACATGTACCCATATTATGTCTAGTTCGAATATAAACTGACCAAGTTTACAATCGATCAGTGACATATACATCAAGCGAAATTATAAGCTAGATAACGCATTCATGAAGGTGAGTTTGAAAGTTAAGTACATCTTGATAGCTGACATTCTTCTAAACTTTAAATATAGCTTAGAAAAGATAAGACTGAATACTTTAGTGAGCCTTTTTCTGTGTGTTTATCTAAAAAAAATCTAAATTATTTTTTTTCAGAAGTTTCACTTTTATTGTGTACAGCGTTTGTGTAATTTTTAATTGTAAGTGACAAGTTATTGGTGTAACTTGTATTGTTAAGCATAACGTGTCAAGTTACACGTATACTTATGAAAAAAAGTGAACTTGATATTTAAAATATATATGTTTATTATCACTTAAATATCAAGCCCTTAATAAATTAACAACACAAGTGATTGGAAGCTCGAGTATTTTCCGCACAGATAAAATAATCTCTAAAACAACCTTTTTGATATGGATAATATATCGAGTAATCAAATTAAAGTGATGTGTTTTCTTTGGTCAAGCTAATTCGATTTCCTGATTACCAAATGGAATAAATGCAAAGCCTTTTGTTTTACATATACATGTTTGTTGTATTTACTTTTGTTTTTATTTATTTGTTTTACTATATTGCTACCTTGATTCTCGTGACTTCGCTCTCAGCAAATTATTAACATAACACTCACGCCCGTAACCCAAAGGGGTAGGCAGATTTCCATTTGGCGCGTTCTTGGCACACCTTTCACGTTTCTTCTACATCTAGGCATATATGAGCATATATGCCTAGATGTAGAAGCCTAGTTGTACGGGCGAGCGCCCGTTAAAGGTACTCCTTATATCGTCTCTCTTTAAGATGTCAAATTAATGAAATTATTACTTCATTTGTAAACCACGTTATGACTAAAAAATCATTAAATTCGCCAACAAGGATACTTTATCGCTATCGATATTTCTATTTAAGTTATTCAATACAAATGCATCGTAGTAATTATTTAAAAGGAACGAAATCGCAAGCTTGTATAAAATTTTGTGCAACAATCTCACATATGTTTGAATAATCGTAAACAAAGTCAAAAGCTTTTTCTAAGAAATAAGAGTGAAAATGCATAAAATAGAATTATTTTGTAATTCAGCATACTATTTACATTAAAAGTGCAATTCAACTAAACGGCCCTGAACACTAAAATGCTGCAGTTTATTATCGCTGTGCACATTTTATACAGCAAAATGTAATTCAATGGGAAATTTTGCATCCACTTCGTTGCTCGCTCGCAATTGGATTTTATAGAAATGCGGTAAAATCTTCTCAAAACAAGTTTATTTGTACATTTGGTTATTACGTTTAATGGATTTGACGTACACAACTTTTTTTTTTTAATTTAATTGACCTGTGTAAGCAGAACACTTAATTAAATTTTCTTATGCTTATTGGAATGTACTCGATTGTGTGAAATTTGTGGAAAAGATCATGTTCAGTGATGACACCATTCAAATATGAATCGGATAATATATTCTCACATGATATGTAAATGCGCTGGATGCGGTACGCGGAGGGTTGCATGTGGAAGGCATTAGGGAAAGCTATGTCCAGTAGTGGACAGACACAAGTTGATATTAATGACCATGATATAAAAATATCATTTGACACAAATCCGTTTTTTATTACAAAAAGTTATAATTTTTTAAGTCACTGTGTTGTTCTACAAGGTTGGTCTAGGTGCAAAATGAAAATATACTTATTTATACATTTAAGAAAATACTTTTACAAATATAACTTTAAAATTGTGTGCAAATTTCAACCTGACGAGAACAGATGAGATAATATCTCGGAGATTCCATCCACATCCGCTTAGTATATTAGATGAATAGTTTAGTAATTTACATTCAACGAAGCTCTGAAATTTGTCTTGAATGAGCTCAGGTTTTAGTTATAATCATATAATACTTCTAAATTGACTGATAAAAGGACTAGCGGTTTGTAGCTTGTTGTTTGTAATAAAACCTACCATCATAAGCTGAAGAAAAGATCGTTCTTATACCTTATCAACTGAGTTTGATAAGCCTCTCGACTGATCCACCCTCTGACAAATCCCTATGTCATTGGGGAGAGATCACAATGGAACGGACAAACATACATACCCACATACGTACAGAAATACAAACATAGATACCTGCGTAAAATATTACACTCCTGTCAGTCTGACAAAAAGGAGATAGACCTTAATTATTCAACTTATAAATACGAATTAGGAATAGTTGATTGTGATATGCATACATACGTATGTATGTATTGAAAATGTCAGGTTAATATTACAAACGATTGCACTTTCCCTAAATTTTCACTTCTTTTAATATTCAGTATACGTTATGTTAAAAAGTATTAAGAAATTTCTTTTTTGTTAGCTCCTGCTTTTGACCTTACCTATCAGTCATGTATAAGCCCCTCCATTTCGGAAGTTTGCGTTTTAGGACGGCCATGATTGAAAAACCTTGTTCTGGCGCATTGTCACGTATTAAATATATAGAACGAAATTGACCCATGAACGTTCTAGGTATACTTTACTTTGTGTGTGACCAAATGTGGATGTGGAAATGGAATTTTATTATTAAATATTTGTATATTTTATTTGTACTTAAATTTGTAGCAAGGAGAACCAGACTGACACGTTTATTATCGCACAACTAAAACTACTGGAATTAGGTTCGTGAAAATATACGGCTTTCTTTTAATTTCAAATCATTTGGGATAAACAAATTATTACAATAATATTGATAATACTTATTAGTTATTGATATTATTCGATTAAAATAAATTTATTCAACCTTGACTTTAATTTTCAGTCTAGACAGCTACGGTACTGATTTAAAAGAAGTCGTTTTACGTCTCCTTTGATGGAGATAAATCGTAGACTCAATATTAACTTTGAGAATTTTTGCTTTTTACAATAGATATAGGTTTGTGGTTTCATTATTGAAACACGCGTAGTCGTCATTAAATTTGACGAGAAGGCGACGATCTGGGTTTAATTTTTTTTTTAAATAGAACACTGAAATTAAAGTTCCAATTTTAGTTACTTAAATATAAATGACCAAAGTAAAAAAAAAAATGATACGTACTAAGTCGCTAATCGGAGTTAGAATTAAGTATAAAAATTTCAGTAAAAAGGATATAAGTTTTTGCATGATTCTTTATTAAATTGACTTTTTGCTAACACTTCAAAGAAGAAATAAGATGGAATGTGTACGACAGCGCGTTATAAGATTTGTGGGTCGTAAAATGTTTCTAACATGAACAGAGTATTATTGTATTGTTTGAATTTTATTTTACAAAAAATTATTTTACAAGTGTATGCCACTAATAAACACATAATTAAAGTATAAAACAATTTTAATGAAGAGTTTTTTCTCGTAATTTTGTCATTCTATTTCTTTTGTATTATAGATATAACTTAATTATATTTTAAATTTTTAATGAATAATTTATTTAGGTATAGTCATAGCAAATTGGAGTGTTAGATCTCTTAGTTATGTATATGTCGATTTCGTTCAATAATATTTTCTGACAATTTTCTCAAAATCAAAATAGGCGTGATTGGTGTAAGATGAAAACTGACCCGATGTCTCACAACGGACGCTACGTGGCTCAATACTATGCGATATGATGCGACCAATACTTAAGGCGCGACTGATTATGGCGGCAACGTAGGCCAAAAATATGTATATACAACGATTACTTTATATTCGTGTCTCATCGCATTAGGTACCGTGTTTGTTGTTCACCTTTTTTTTGTGGGAAAATGCCTTATGCATATTTCCCCTCTTTGTGTGGGGCGAGAATAACAGAGACGAGTTATGTCGGATATGCAGCGACTAAAACCTCAGGATTGTTGGTAACAGCGTTAATAACGGGCCACGGGATCTTCCTTTGGAACCCTATCGTTTGTGTTTCATTTAGAACAACGGGTATGTTACGCTTTGAGCTGGCGCAGTTATAATTGCGACACTGGTAGTTTAGATATAAAACTTTTCAGTGAACCTACTTCAATGAAAGTACTTGAAATTATTATTGATTCGTACATTAAGTATTCAAAATTTCGTTTCAAAAGTTTGTATAAGAGTTATACTTTATAATACGTTATTACTTATTAAAATTCCAAAACATTCTTCGATAACTACAATAAATAATTAGAAATGGTAATTTAATTTTGTTCACTTTTTAAATGTAATATTTATTTTATTTATTTAATTAATTAACAAAAACAAAACAAAAAATTAACATCTAATAAATAATAAATATACATAGAACATTTATTATTTATTTATATAAATATGAATATTTAATATTTATTATATATATTATTTATTTGTATATTTTTTTTCATAAAAGAGGGTCATGAGTTTCCGAATTTAGATTGCTTAACTAAAACTATCTATTAAAAACTTAATTTGCTTTGAATAACAAAAACAGAAAAAATATTTTTCATATTCCTATAGCTGTTTTTTTTGTTTTTCTTACAAAACAAGGCTTATATCCAAGCAAAATCCCAAAAAATGATATTATGTTCTGTAGCGAGTAAATTCAGTAATCTCCTTGAAGGATCTCCTTTGAAGAGGATAATTAGTATTGAAATTAAATTTTGTTCGCGAGGCTTCCCTGATATTTGAAAGAGTGATTACAAATAGGCTTCAGAATTTATCAAATTTTATGTTCCGAAACATTAAACATTATTGTGCGGTTGTAATTCGATGTTGGTTCGAAGATTCTTTGTATACAACCAAATATTTCGAGGGAAGAAAGGAAATATTTTTCGGTAATTAAATTAAGAATATATTTGTGCCTACACAGGTGCTACTGGTCGTAAATGTGATAATGTATTAAGACCTCACAGACATCGGAGTGGTTATTTTATTTATATATAATTCGTTAATTATATTTCTAGGAAAAATAGAAAAATAGAAAATAGAAGCTTATTTACTACTAATTTTTTCGTGTATAACACAAGTCTGTAAATTGGTCTAACAAATTGAATTAATTATTGTTTATTTATTACGTAAATGTATATATATATTTATTGAATTAATTATAACTATTGTTAATGGTCATCATAATATGAGTACCATAAGATACTTTTGAGATGTTTTGTGATACATAAAATTATTCTGATTTGTTTGAGATTATTACTGGACTGTAACTATATTTGATTTTTAGACTTCTTAGTTTTATTGTGAAATTTCATAAATATTGGTGTCGTTTCTATAGAAATGTGCTTTATTGCGGTGCGGAACCAAAGCGAAGCGAAGTGTGATACGAAACTGATATTGATTTGGTCCTCCGGTCCGGTGAATCGTTTAGTAGACAGACTCACTACGCGAAACCGAATTTAATACGGAACAAATTCAACGTTCCATTTTCGCTCCGGTTTTGCGGCTATTTTGTACAAGCGTAAAAGATACTGATTTGGACACATTATTTTGGCAAATGTTAGTAAAAAGCGTGGTTACTTGGTACTTTGCAAATTTGTTCCTTGTTTTATAAATATATATTATAAATTGAAGAAGTAACAAAAGCAAGTAGAAAGTTTTTTTTATAGAATAAGGGAGGCAAACGAGCAGCGGGTCGCCTAACATTAAGTGAACCGACGTCCATGGACATCC
>DWLR01004940.1:0-11501 GCA_018246295.1 Papilio alexanor hazarajatica | reverse complement strand
GAAACCAGATAGCTGATATACTACATATATTAATACTTTTCTTTTGTAAATACATACATATATAGATAATTACACCCGGACACAAGACAAACAGTTCATGCACACAAATGTTTGCCCTGGGAGGGAATCGAACCCACGACCTGTGGCGTGAGAGGCAAGTATCTTACCACTGCGCAAACCGGTCAGTCTATAAATTATTAATAAAGCCAATATTATTTCTTAGTAAGATATACCAAATATATAGAAATGATATCCGTTTTTTATTTGTGAATTTAACAAGAAATTAAATTGATAGAGTATTTCCACAGGCAGACGATAAATTTATAATTCATTATGGCCTAATAACAAATATAATGACATTAGAAAGCCCCTTAATTTTATTGGTGTTATCTTTGTATATATTTCCTTCTTTCTGTTTTTATTTGCTACGTATTTTTTTCTTTTTACGGCACGAATTTGAATTGTTAATGTGTATTTATCGGTGAGAATCTCTTAATGGCTGTACTGCTTTTAGTTTACTTAATATCAAAAATAAATAAATAGGTTATTTTGCCACAATTTTCACATTTTTTTTTATACAAGAAGGTGGCAAACGAGCAAGCGATCGCCTAAGTGAATGCTACCCATAGACTTCTGCAACAAGCATTTGCGAATTGCAGATGCGTTGTCTACCTTTAATAGACAGAGAAGGGGATAGATAGAAAAACGAACATTACCTTCTTCTATCCATCCCCTTCCTCGTCTAATCCTCCTTCTCTTTCCATCCTTTCCTTATTAGAAAAGAGTGGGAAAGGTAAGAGGACTAAAATTAGGCCTCTGGCACCTTACTCCTCAGACGAAACACAGAAAACTTCCACTTCACGCCTGTTTTCTGTGAGGTCGTGGTATTTCACCGGTCGAGCGGGCCATTCGGGCAACAGATGTTATTGTTGCGGACTCTACCACTGTTAAAAAACATATTACAATTGCTTTATTAATCTGAATAAGTGTACAATTTTTACGGCCTCAAACTATATCAATGGTACCCTTATATTAATGATTATGATTGACCATTTTAAAGATGAACAGAAGGAAAACATGCACATCAAATAAAGACAATTTGTGTTATTGTTATATTTAATAACTATACGTATTTTTTTTTTGTTTTTTTTTTTGTGACTGACTTGTCACTGTTTGCCTGAAGGAGACATCTACAGTTTTTCACCGGGTTTGAGGTGGCCAAGCGCTGAGGGCGCTTAGTCTAAACCTCTTTGCAGTAACTTAGCTCGAGGGCTCCCTCGGGAACCTCGGCTCGGGCCGTTACTTTTTTATTAGCACCGGACTGGGAGGCCGCCGAGCTCTTAGATCGCTTCGGCGATCGCTCCATGGAGTGACTGGGCACAAGGGCCCCCGAGAGGGGATCTCGGCTTGGGCTGTCACTCATTACGTGTTTAGCATTCCGATTCAAGGGTGCTCGAGAGGGCTGAGCCTCGACTCGATCGGATGCTATTATCTGATTAGAAACTATACGTATTAAATATGTGAATGTATTTAACATTCGGTCGGTGTTTCAACTCTATATTTGTATGAAGTTTTGCGACGTGATTCATTGTTAGTTGCAGATGGTGAGGCTAACTTGTTTGGAAATCGGCCTTGTAATAAATAAATCAGTTACTTCATTAATTACAGTGGTGGTAAATTAAGTGTGCAGTGTAAGGAGTGTTGTAAATTATGATAGAGAGTCGTCGGAATGTTATAGGTTACTTTTGAAAGCACACAACCTAATTATAGATGTAAACTAACAAATCGGAAAATTAGTCACTTCAGAATTTCGATTATTGCCAATAAATAGTCTGATGAAATGATGATGAGGATGATGCGATCAATGGGGGAGGCCTATGTCCAGCAGTGGACGATCATAGGCTGAGGTGGTGGTGAGTCTGATCAAAATTTCGAGTAGTGATTTTTTGAATTATTTTCAAGTTATTTACTTTTTAGGTAGATAGATTTATTACATTTACATCAAAACAGGTGGGATTGCGGTAAAACACTAGTTTGTTCATTGTAAACAAACAATAGGTAACATAAAAACAAAAACAAATTACAATACAATAAAACAATAAATACGACTGAATGTATCGAATACAAATCGAATGACATCTCCATCTTATAAATCGGTCAAGCCGTTTAGGCTACAGGAGGTCAAAAACAACAAGGAACGATCATACATACATACATACACCATACATACCCGCGAAATATATTACTCTCCTGACAGTCCGACAAACAGAAGAGGTTCGGATCATGTCTTCTAGTTTATTATTGCCTGGATATAAATCATCATCTCTCTGCCCTTTTCCCACTTGCGTAGGGTCGGCACAGTATGTACTACTCTTCCATATATCCTAGACTCTACTGCAGTCCATACTGTAACTGGTTTTTACTATAGTTTTACGGCCGGCCACCTCCCTGACGCCAACCCTCCTTGGGAATATATATATGTATATAAGATATTTAATATGACATTATAAAATAGCACAAAACACACTAAATTTGAATTGAATTGACTGGATTGATTCTTCTAGTAGTTGAGGGTTCTGCTGCAGCCTCTCGAAGTTCAAGTTCAAATGATGATATTGATTTGTTTCACAGAAGATTTAAGCAGCCCAACATTAGACTCGGGTTCAATGGGTATTCCAATCTGAGCGTAGTTGCAGATCTGCTGCTGATCAAATGCACCACCAATTTTGTATTTCGCACATAACTTATGTAGTACATCATTATCAAATGACAAAAAATTATAAAATTTAAATAAATTAATTTAAAAATATTTAAGACATGTTGATGTCAAACGTCAAACGTCCGAAGTAAAAATTATACTTATAAATTTAATAATAATTTCCTCGATATAAATCATTTAACGAATTAAACGCTCGTTTCAGTTATAAACGAATTTAGGTTAAGTGGCTAATATAGGTACGTGCCCGGTCTTCGATATAGCGTTTAAATTTATTAGGTAATTGGAACATTATTAGTCAATTGCCTCTGGCTGTGCTTTAGCAATAAATGTATTATGTTTAGAAGTAATGATTTTGGCAGAAATATTTTTTTAAAACTCGCTTTATAAAGGATATAGTTTTGAAGCGTTTTTAATAACTTATTCATCTGTCACAAAATGGATCGGAGAAATAATATGTACGGTACGCATTTTTTTCTGCTGCACGTATGCGGAGATGCGTAGCTAACTTTTATGTGAGGCAGAGCAGGATAGAAGATAATGGAAAGGAAAAAAAGAACGGATGAGAAAGTGAAGGGGATTAGACATACGGCACCCAACTCATCATCACTTCACACCTGTCTTCAGCGAAGTTTCGTCCTTGTAAAATAAACAGGTTCCTAATATGTTAAACCTCAGTAGAACCACTTAAAGTCGAACCTCGATCAGTCAAAAACCTTACAAACTTAAAAAAAAATTGTACCCGACCCCATTGCCCTAAAAACTTTTATTAAATACTCGAAATTTCAACTCTATAAGTGGAAATAATTAGCGAGTTCCCACAAGGCGTTAAGCGAACCGCTGCTCGTTTGCTCTCTTATTCTATAAAAAATACTGTCCATATTTCCCCTAATAATTCGACAAAATAAATTGGACCTCTGTATTTCAAACATGAACATGTTTAATTTAATGAGTAACTCGAACGTTAGAAAGTATCTCTAACTACCGTTATACTATAAGTCGAATATTTTTCCCTTTAAATCCGCCTAAGTCAAAATTATTCGTAAACTCTTTAAGCCTAAATTCTATAACTCACTTGTTTTGGCCGTCCCCCTTAATGTTTGAATTATGTAAGAGTTTCTACAGTTGCTAACTTTACGCTTAATATCATATTTCATGTCACAAACAAACTGTAACGTGAACTTTTATGATAATTATTACAATTTTTTAATAAGTCCTAGCCATTAGCTTAAAATCTTAATGTAAATGGGCGAGGTGAGGCTTTTAGTTTGATGTTTTTGATTAATCGTCCGCGCCACAATCAAGATCTTGATTTTCAAGACTTGTTGTAGTACAAAAGTTTAATTTAATAATAATATTTTTCTGTCGCATTTTTTTAAATTATTTTGAAATACGAAAGTCATAAGTACAAAAACAAAGGTTTTCGGTACTCTTATATAACTTACGTTTAATGTTGCATATATTCTTATAAAATATAACTGCCCATTTCGCCTTAATTAAAATATTCAACAGCCGAATGCTATTTGAGACAATAGAAGCTCCCATGTACGAAATTAAAATATGGCCCTAATTAATCTCGGCGCCATTACGAGGGAAAGGCAAAGGAACAAATCTTTTGAGCCGCAAGCGCTGGCGAACGCACAAACATTTTGAAATAATTTTCTCTCGGGTCTTATTTACGGGCAAAGCTGAAGCTTACTCGAGATTTTGCAAATATTTTAGATGGCTTTGTGCGGCATTAAATGGCTCCTTGAAATTTTAATTTAGTACCTAGGGGAAATCGTTATAATCGAACGCTGAGAAGCAAAATAATACTTGTAGCTTTATGTTTTCAGATAACAGCTGGTACCGTTTATTTTTAGCAGAACAAACCACATAAGTCTATGTTATATAAAAATAAATTATTTTATTCACAGTTTGTGTAATATGGGCCAGGCAGGCCAACACTTACTCTTATCACTTATAGAGTGTGGAACCTCTGGCATGGTTTGTTTTTAGTTGGTGCTGTTCACATATGTCTAGAGTCCAACACGTATGTTCTACAAAACCCGCATCCGCGACCCTTATACACCACGTATATCTTATCCCAGAGCTGTGCATTGAGTACATGGTGCTCTTTATTTTGCTTCGCCCATTTCTTTTCGTCCTTTTCTTTCCTAATGTTGTGCCTAAATGTGACACATCGTTGAAATTACACTTTCACTTGCGGGAATTCAGATGGAAGGATTACGTATATAATTTATTACAATGGATAAAATGCTATTGTGAAGTTACTTATAGCTATAGGCCAGTCCACGTACCTGAGGGACGGAATAAAATATGTAGTCATATATTATATTACATATATTGCTTTGCCATCTGTGCGAAGTCGGGGGGCATTCGCCATAATAAAAATAAAATATAATTGATGTAAACGGCAAAATAAAAGAATTTTACAGACTCAACTCGTATACATCGGATCTATCAATACATAGACCATAAATTTTAAATAGTAGCGATAACGTTTGCAACGTCATTTGGAACGCAATTCGAAATGCTCGGGAAAGACCGCGCTAGCGAAGTGGCGCGAGGACGCATGCGCGCAGCTCCGGAATATCGATGTTGTATCGCGACGTGTCAAACGGACGTGACGAATCTTTAATACGGTGTTACGATACAATGCGATTAAAGCAGGATATTGCCTATTTATTTTGAGTGTTCGTTGCTTTATAGAATAAAGAAAATAAGCATATTTTTTATTTGTTTATGCAATAGTGCTGTGAAACGTCAGTTACAGAGATGTAGGTAATCGGTAATCGAGAAAATCGATTCTGGTGTAAACGACCTTTTGTTTCCTAAAACAATTAATTAACTGTGCTATAAATTAAAGTATTGACTTTTGACTTGTCATAGGTATGCATATTGGCAAATCTATCTATCTATCAAAGTATGTAATATGTATTAATAAATATAAGGTAACTTCCTCCACTGGTGGCTGAAAATTGAAATGGTCCAGGACAAAACGAGTAGCCCAAGTTGGGCAAAAAGCAGACATTAATTATCTTATTATTGTACTGCTTATCCACCAGAGATGTGCGCTGATGCGTAGCGAGAGATGTGTTTGTCAAGAACCAATAGAATCGCTTCATTTAACAGTGGTAGAGTCTGCAATAACAATATCTGTTGCACGAATGACGCGCTCGATCGGTGAAATATCGCAACCTCACAGAAGACAGGCGTCAAGTAGAAGTTTTCTGCGTTTCGTCTGATGAGTGAGGTGCCGTAGGCTTAAGTTTAGTCCTCTTCAGTACCCTTTCATGGGAAAGGAAAGAGGATTTGACGAGGAAGGGGATGGATAGGAGAAGGAAATGTCCATTTTCTGTCTATTCTCTTCCCTGTCTTTGAAAGGTAGGCAACGCATCTGGAACTTGCAAATGTTTTTTGTAGATGCCTATGGGTAGCGGTCACTTAGGTGACCGCTTCCTCGTTTGCCACCTTCTTGTATTATCTCTTGTATTATTACCTAGCTATTCGAATCTGTTGAGTGGGACTCTCTAGTGGTAACGAAGCGAATACGTAAATGTACAAAAAAGATCAATGAATTTAAAGTGGTCTAAACTTAATGCCCGTTTGATGGTAACGGTGTAGTTGTCAGTGGTCCGTTATCAAAATGGAGAATCGAAGAAGGATTGGATGGAATTTCGGATGTTATGTTAAAATGAGCTGTTATTTAAAAGCTGTATCTAAATATAGGAATAGCTTATGTAGTCAATGGTAACATTTTGTAGCGTCATTTCGCTCACAAAAAGGACCGAAACTCAAGCCAACCGTCCGAAGTGAAGAGAAAGTAAATGGTTATCATTCATACAATGGAATCATTAAAGCTTACGTAATATCCGCACTTCAGTCCCACGAAAGACAGTAATTTGAAGTTATTTACATAAATTGAATTGATTTGTTAATAAATCTAAAATATTATAATGACTTCTGATAAACATTGTTTTTAGACGAAAGAGAAAATCGATTGAGCGATTGTCTTATTGCTACGCGCGTGAGGTATGGGACATAGACAAAGTTGTCGAGACTGACAGTTGTCAGATCCGCGGCGTCGCGACGTTATTATTTTCAGTACTGCAGTGAAATTTGTATTTTTTTCTACTTTCCTATAGCTATGTAAAGCAGCAAAATATAAATTTCTTGTTCAATATATGTAATAACGAAACTTGTAATGAAGTAAACAACTTTAGCAATCAAATGCCTGCACAAACACTGGGTTTAGTCGTAAATAAGAATCAGCTTTATTTAGACGCGTTTACATTTGAAACTTTAATTTGAAAATAAATTGTACTCTTTTTACATGCGAACATCCAAACTTTTTTCTAACTAAACATTTTATTTCGCAAGTATGTAGATGGCGTTGTTCTTAATCTTAAAATTAAGCTATTGTTTTATACCGCTGACCTTGTTCCATGCCCATATTGTTATCAATCCTTCATTAATGTACAAATTTAACAAATAATTTGACATCTTGATGTCGGCAAAAATTACATAGAAGGATTAGTTTACATTAATATAATTTTTTTAATTTAATATCAAATTACAAACAATCGTTACAGTACTACAATATTCATATAATATAAGCAATCACAAGAAAAGTTAAATAATTAAAAAGGCTCATCATTAAAAGAATAAAGTAATACGCAGCGCATCTACAGAGGTTAGTTAGATTTAAAATTAAAATAGTTAAATTATATTTTCACAAATTATACAAGTTATATTATTCTTAAAACGAATCTTTTGATAAAAGGAAAATGGCATTAATGTAATAAAACCGTTTAAAAATATATAATGTCACATACATTAATAAAATTATTCTAACGAAATAGCATTCAGTATCAACAGCTACTAGATGAGGTACAAATTGTTTGGTAGTGATAGATCAAAGGAGTACCACTCCTTTGTGTTTCGTCAAAAGCAATGTCGCAACCAGAGTGAGTGAACTTTGGTTGACGTCTTAAAGTGACGCAAGAGCTGACTCGCTAGTGAAAGGCGTGGATGCTCCCGTGTCACTTGGACTTTACTCGCTTTTAGTTGTATTTCAAGCTATATGTAATCTTTTCACAATGTCTTAGAATCTAAATTAGGTTTTATATTTAGTAAACCATTTTGTTTACTTGTTTTATAGTTAGTAAACCGTCACCAATACCAGTAGGGTCTTATAGTTAAAATTATTTCATATTAAATTGTTAGAAAGACAAGAAAAAGAGTTTAGTTTTGATTTTTAAGTATCAAATGCAGCAAAAAAGTCAGTTAAAATAACTGTTATTTAAATCAATTAACCAGTCGTTAAACTATAAGTGAAATCCAGATTGTCCTAAACCGTTTATAAATTGGTCACTCAATCCAAAGTATTTATTTTTCTACCAGGTTATGCCAAAGAAGACTTTAAGCTAATTTTACTATAACCATTTCATACCATTACATATATTTTTCGATATTGACAGACCGGTTGACGCATTGGCAAGATACTTGCTTTGAACGCCGCAGTTTGTGGGTTCGACTCCACACAGGACAAACGTTTGTGTGCATGAACATGTCTGTCTTGTGTCTGGGTGTAATTATCTATATGTATTTACAAAAGAAAAATATTAATATATGTAGTATATGTATATATAGTTATCTGGTTTCTATAGCACAAGCTCTGCTTAGTTTGGGATCGGATGGCTATAATCAGTGCGAATAATGTCCCAGAATATTATTATTTTTTCTCCAGAATATTATATTTGAATAACTCTTTTGAACTACAACACAAAAATCATTGACAATATTTATATAAATAATAATATAAAAGTCAATCTAAAAATTTAATAAAGAGTCTTATACTTTGAGTCTTTTGATGTTTTAAATTAACAAAAAAACAAGAAAATTTCTCGAAATCAGTATGTATAATAGTGATGTACATTCACAAGAATTATATAAAGATAGTAATTAGTATTGACATATTGTAAAGTGTTACATCGTTTTTATTTCATTACCTGTATACGGTCATTCACTTTGACTTAAAAAGTAAAAGTGAAAAATCTTAATTACGCTTTAAAATTTTTTGCTTCCCATTTCTAAGCGTAACTTAAAATTATAATTAAAAACTAATTTTGAATCTATGTTAATCCGTGAGTAGTGGATACAGCCTACGTATTTATTGTTTTGTTACGAACTCAGAGTAAAAGACAAAAACAATTATAACGATTTATATCAAAGTTGTTTATTCCGAAAAACCGATTCTCGTTTTCATCAGCAACTGAATCGATTGATCGATTCGGGTATCAATTAATTGTTGAATGTTCTTTTACTATCGATGTTACTTGAATCGATTTGCTATAGATAATTCGATTTGATTAGCATCGATATTAAAAGCACATCCTTAAACAAATTCGAGTCACTCGTAAGTTACGACATGCGAGATCGTGTCGTTTATCTTAGATCACTGCGACATTCGAAAGTGTTACACTGACTACAAATGTCACGATCTTACAATGTTCAATTGTTGTTACAATGTAAATTAACATAATAGGCTTGTGTGACACTTATTAAACTTGTAACAAGCCTTTAAGCTGTGCCTATTGGGATTCAGAAAAGTGAAAGTATAAGTTTGTCAATAAAATCGTACTCATGCGAACGTAAAGTTTAAAAATCGAGAACAAACAATTGTCATTTCAAGTGTTTGAACAAACAATTGTCATTGAATCTTGTTATTTTTTGTTTGTAAATAATAAATATTGTAAATACTTTTTACTTCAATTACATCGCACTAAGATTAGACTAGACTCAAAACAGTAATCGAACGGCGAATTCGATCCCATGATAATATGTTAGCTTAGTCGTGCTAAAGGTTATTGTCACTTAATAACACGACAGTGTGTTGAACGCGAAGTCGAAGCGAGATATCTTACATTAAAATACATTAATAATTTTATCCCAGCACAATTAACCTCGGTTGTATTATCATTGTTGTAAATAAATCTGTCATAACATTGTGTTGATAAAGAAAGTATCAAAGCATGTGATGTGTGAGTAACAAATGTTATTGAGAGGTCATTGATACTCGGTCGGAAGCACTTTCTCTGCTCGCCTCGACAGCAGTGACCCTGCCGAAAGCCGAATCGCTCGATACTCACTGCCAGCCCGCTACAATGCTTTAAACATTAAAATCTCTTGAACACTACATTTACTTAATACAAATGGTGTAAAACTTACTTCATTGTTAATTTATTTTCTTTGTTACGAGATCTAATTTGACCTAATGTTTTTCAAACTAAATTTTAATTTCATCATCAGGTTATATCAATTTACTACTGGACATGGGCCTTCCCCAAAGCCGTCCGCAGTATGCGGTACTCAGTTTTAGTTTCATATTAACATATTAAAATTGAAGTAAATTCGTATTACATACACATATGTATCTTAATATATCTTAATTGTAGTCTAGGGTAACGCCTTGTTCGTTATCTAAAGTTTAAGTTGAACATAGAATAAAAGTTCACCACATATCGCATATTTTAGTTATCAACACAAAGTTGTTACAGTATAACTAAAAGCAGTTTCTTGTACGTCAAATGTAATACGTCGAGTGTCGGTCAAAAGCATTGCCAATATCACTTAGCTTTTAACGCTGTTCTGTAAGAAACTGTAACATACATATATTGAAATATAAGATCACGCCCGTAACCCAGAGGGGTAGGCAGAGTTCTGTTATTTCCAGAATATTTTATTTTTCACTCAATTCCAAATTTCAAGGTTCCATAAAATATAAGCCAATTATAATTCATATTATAGCTTATTATTTTGAATTCTTAAAAAAAATTTCCACAGCAACGTAAAAGTAAGAATATTTTTTATCCACAATCACGGAAGACAGTTCTATTCAACTCGTTTCTTATTTCATAGATAACATTTGGGTCAATTTTAATCTGTGTTAAGAGGATTCAATGAAATTATCTAATCATTTAAAATTAAATTAAGACATATAAACAAGTTCGAGAGTTAGTTCGTGTTCGTTGATCCCATGTTATGATAAAAACAATGTGCGTGGGAAGTGCGTCACGCATTGTGCACAAATTACGTTCCTAATAGGCTGGTAAGAAATCGTTCGGAAACGCAACGCTCACGTTTATCGACTTTCGAAACATAAAGCGGATATGACGTTATACATGATCGTTATACGTTATAAGTGCATAAGCTAAGCTTATTTTTATATAAATTTTTAATATCTCTTAGCTGTGGAAGAATATGTTTTCAAAATGTTTTAAAACTATTTTTTGAGTAAATTAGATTGATTACAATTATGTCGCGCCTTGATAGTATTCAGTTCATACCTGGTATGTTTTAGCACAACTTAACATTTATATATGTATATAAGCATGTTATGTATGTATTAAATTAAATATATATCTTACATAGCAAGTACTAAATATTAATATTCATTCAATATTCAGAAAATTAAATAGTTGTTGGCATCTATATAACTAAAACTAAAGTAATTCTAAACTTACAAGTCAAATTTATCTATATATATAATAATCACTGGTTGATTTTTTAGAATCGAAAGATGAAACATTTTTCATAAATGGGACATATAAATTGCTCTCACTTTTACAAGAAAGTCATTGATAATAATGGAAATTACATTATTAAATAAAGTTATTTGGCAGTAAGAAAAAATTGTATTTTCTTTTATTCCAAAAACGGACCGAACTTTCCGATAGACTTAATATACTCGTATATATATATATATATATATATATATATA
>DWLR01004939.1:0-11501 GCA_018246295.1 Papilio alexanor hazarajatica | reverse complement strand
GACAAACAGACATGTTCATGCACACAAATGTTTGTCTTGGGTGGGAATCGAACCCACGACCTGCGGCGCGACAGGCATGTGTCTCGCCACTACGCCAACCGGTCAGTCATTCCGGAGAAGAACACAAATAGAATGACGCTTCGCTCTTCAGAATCGGTCAAGCCGTTTAGACTACAGGAGGTCACGAATTTGATGTCTATAAGCTAATTATATGATCAGTAATTCAGTCTTCTGCTTCACTAAATAACTGTTATCTTTAAAGAACTATTTTCGAATTTGTTCTTTCTGGAAAATATTTTAAAAGAGTATAAATTTTAAATTAATGTTTCTCAAGTTCCTGTTTTAATTTATTTAAACACAGACTTCACTATTTCTAACAAGCTCTCGTTTAAGACCTGTGATTAATTACCTCCAATATTTATTTTACATTAAAAATATTGTATTATTCATTTATTATTAAATAAATTAAAGAAAAATAGTAGAAAGTTAGCTTATAAAATTATATGTCAATACTAACACAGATTAATATAATATATAGCTCAAATTGAAATTTGGAACACATCTTTATTAACTTCTGTTAATTACTTGAATTGAGACTTTTATCTTAACGTCAAAATTGCTTAACGATTTGTGTTTTTAATATATAAACTCTGAAACTGCTAAACAAATGTTATTAATAATTTTTCTTTGAGAAAGATTTTTGTAAGGGAAAGTGTTTTGAACTTCAGACCTGTATTCTGTGACAACGAACCATTTAAGGAAAAATGCTGATGCAACTGGATCTGCTCGTGTTAATGCTATAGTTTATATTATAATTAAATTAAAATTTGTAACACCACAAACATAATAGGTGTATGTGAAGTGTAAGAAAATAGAAATATCAGTTGATCAAAGTAAAGTCATCCTTCTACGGATTTACTTCCGAAGCTTGCTAATGGTTTTCATACTTTCTGTCGAATAGAAAACAATTTGTAGTGCTTAAATGAAGAAGATGTCCAGTTCATTTCGAAAGAGCAAGATATGTGACGAGGGATTCCTCAGGGGTCTATATTAAATCTTATATTATTTGAAATTTACACAGAAAACCTAAAAAAATTAATTAAATATTGTATCATCAAATGGATGATACACAAATTTATTGATATTTTAATTTTAAAGACACCAACACAGCAGTATCATAAATAAATGAAGATTATCAATAAGAATGGACAAAGAAAAATAATCTGGTTTTGAATCCAAAAAAATGCAAATGTATGATAAAAAGGAACTAAAAGGCAAATTCAGGCAATGGAATGTTATTATCCCTAAGTAAAACTTAAAATACAATATCTTAGAAAGGGTATCTGTTGCGAAAATTCTGGGTCTGTACATGGATAGTGAACTGCACTTTGTAGTTTTTAAAAACTCAACGGGCTATATATACAACGCATGCAAACTGCATGCATGCGATTTTGTTTTATCAATAACGATTTTGTTTTTAATATTTTTAATGTGAGGTTTTTTCTTAATTTTTTAAGATATTTTTTTTACTTGTTGTTTTAGCTTCACTATGAATCCTAACTTATTAGATTTAGTTACCCTTCCACTTAAGTGTAATTCATGTGAGTGCAAAGGGGCCAGCTGAAAACCAGCGCAAGGATGGTTTGTTTCATTCCTGCATTCGCTGAACTGGCTACCTTTTTTGTCTCATATTTTATCTAATAGAGAATATAACACTGGCTTGCTTATCCCGTCAATGCGTAATCAATAAATCATAATCTCTTATTTCCTATGTTATTCGGGCACTGTTAAAACTTGCCTGACTTCACCAGATGTGTGTGACGCAACAAATCGTAAAAAGACGTTAGCGCGATCCAAATAATTCAACCATACGAACAACATGCATTAGATTTCCACGAAGCATAACTTTTTAACAAGCGCTGACTCGTTACTATTTATTCAGGGTCTCTGAAGACAATATACAGAGCATTTGGATTTGAAAGGAATTTTAATAATACATAAATCCTATGAAACTTTACATACTAACAAAATACTGATCTTTGTCTTACAAATAGAGAAAATCTATGCATTTATATATGTTTTTTAGATATTCTGGTAAAGTAATTCATTCACTCAAATATTAGTGTCATAATACCATCAAAATAATGGAATTCTTGATATCAAACAGGAACTTGTTAGTAATCAATGAAAGTAGTTTATACGATTTCCTTTAATTTGCTATATCTCAGTCCCTCAACTTATTATATAAAATCCATTAGTGCCGCTCTCTCCGCTAGAGCTAACCACATCGCAACTATAGTAAGTTGCCTACCCTATCTCTTATCCCCAGTGGTTAGAAACCAACATCCGGGTCATACATACTTTAATATCTGTCATATAAAAGCCTATGACTTAAATGAGATCGCCCTGACTTTTATAGAGAATAATAAATGAGATATTTATTATGAAATTACTCAGAACAGCAAGTGCGCCTTATGTAAAAGAATATAATTTGAACATATATGAAAAAAGTGCTCGAAAACATTTGAAATTTAACTGTCTCTTGAAACATAAACTAATGACGTGCTTTAATCATCAATAAAAATTCAATTATAAGCATGACAATTTAAATAATGAACTATTGCAGTCAAAGATTGTTGACATATTTTGAGTTGTATGCAACAGAGCGCAGTGTTGCGAGGACGAAGGTAAAACAAAGTGGTGGCTGTTGCCAGAGGCCGGGATTAACTGGCAATTACAATGCTCAGTGTGGGGCTTTGTAACGCGACGCTCTGACTTTTGAGCTCACGAACGTGTTTCAATTTCGTTACTCCACTCCACGTATATTTCTATTTAGCTTTTCCTTTTGCACTCACCTTAAGAGATTATACGGAATCGGAGACAATATAGCGAACTTAATTGAATAAAAATACAATGCATTTTAGATTGTGCACATTATCTTTTTAATGCCACAAAGCGGCTATTTTGGAAAAGAATCTATAGATTTAGATGAAATTTTGAATTTGGGTACGGTTTTTATTTGTAAACTAATCTATGTAGAGTATATGGCGCTCTGAAAGCGCCATCTCTTAGCTATTGTTATCGATGGATCGGTTGACAATACAAATACTTACTGGAATTTTTGTGACTTAACGCTAGATGTTAGTCATTATTCGTATTACAAATATTGTAAGCCCTAACACAAGCCCAAGTAAACAAAAATTCATGTCATGTAGAAATTTTTATTAATGTATCCACCCCGCTGAGAACATACTTGACTGGTGACAGTAAGGTTACGTTATAAAACTCCAACCAAGCTTAGATTACCTTATCGTTATACATATTATACTAAACATGAATATTCACAAACTGAAATATGAATTCTTATTGTATCTAAAACATAATCGTTTGCGTTGTTTATCGGGAGTGTTATCCTCTTAAAACTTTTAATAAGCGTAAAGTTGAACTGAATTGAATAGAACTTTGTAATAGTTATGGCATCAAGCTTTCCAAGTGAAACTTGTTTCTAGTATGTAAGTAAGAAAATATTTTTTGCGTTAACTAAGATAAACTTTTATGTTTTGAAATTTTCATTCTGCGTTGCATTTTATATCTATTGGTATTTTATTGTTTTCTTGATATGTCGTACAAAATAAATAAATACAAATAAGCACCCACGTATGTAAGTTAAAGTGGGAGACAGTGAAAATAAATTTAAATTCAGCGCGATCATTACACATGTCTCTTATTCTCATACATACACATCTCTAAATGGTAAATAACAGTTCATATGGATACCCTTTTTTGGTATGGGGGTCCTCAAAAGATACCCTGCTTCTGGGAGACGGGGTTATGTGAAACTTGACTCACTAAAACCCCCTAGGTGGCCATCCTCAAGTGCAACTAGGGAGAGTTTCAGGATCTCCAATGGAACACACCGGAACCTTATATAAGTACTATACCTACATTTCCGCTCACTATTGAAACATAAATTTACCTTGTCACTCTTTCTTCGTTTATTATTTCAACATGTTTGTTGTAGAAATAATAGTAAATACCTAATTATATTTGAACAATTTTTACGCTCCGTATGATGTTATCGGACTTACCTCTTTTATAACATAGTACTCCGTAACGTTTACGTTATTTTTTTTTAATTAAGGGCTTTAAGTAAACAAAAGTCTGTTAAAATGTTCTTTACATTTGTAACATTAGCATACAATACCCGTTGTTTAACGCAGCCTTGTTCGACTGGTAAACTTTTAATAAGCGTAAAGTTTAAATGAATTGAATACAACTTCGTAATACTTGTAACATAAAGATTTTAAAGTTAAATTATCGTTTAGAGTCGTCCCAAGGGCAAGGAAATATAATTGTAATAACTTAGATTAATCGAATTACCGATCTGCCTTGCATTATGTGGTACAGAAATACATGAAGAACCATGTTAAGAGTATAATAAAGAGGTAATATTTACAAGAAAATATTTACTATAAATTGCACGAAACAAAAAGAATTTCCCGTATATTAAATTTTTTTTAATGAGTCACCCAAATGAGCGATCACCGCCGCCCATGAACATTGGCGACACCAGAGGAACCGCAGATGCGTTGCCGGCCTTTTAGAAAGAAGTATGCTCTTCTCTTGAAGCCGTCGTATTGGTTTGAAATTACCGCTGAGGACAGATAGTTCCACAACGCCGCTGAACGAGGCAGGAAATTTTGCGAAAACCGCGCAGTAGAATGCCAACCATCAAGGTGATGTGGATGGTATCATATATCATAAACCTTCGTTTCGTTTGCAGAGAAGAGAGGCCGCAAGCCTCAGAATCCTCTTCTCCGCTCCTTTTATATCCCTCTTCTCTCCTACAGGTTACCAAAGTATTTGTTACTCTTGTGATTGTTGCCGATCTTATAAGGATTAGGTATAGTCCCTTGGTCGTCTGCTTTCTTCTACGGCAAAATTTATAACTTTCACAATGCCCTAACCATTATCAATGTTACTAAAAAATCCTGGGCTCCACTGGTCATAGTCTTCTTTGAAGTAGTGTTCATATTGAAAGCTATAGTTTCATAAAACTGTACGAGAATCCTATGCTCTGGTGTGTAAAGTGTAATTGCATGTTAATCGGTTTAATATGTATTCAATAGGCGGGAATTAACAATCAATTAACAAGCCCAACATGCATAATATGTCATCAATCAATACGCGAGCGTATACCCACCTAGTTAGAATTCTTGCTCCTGGTTCATAAGCGAGATCATAGACTAGTATTTAATAAATAATAAAACAATAAGCCCGACTGACTATAAAACTCCGGGGAAACATACATAACATGTACATACAAACATACCTACATTCTCACTAAAACTTACACAAATTCGCGATAACTCGAAGATAAATATGAAATAAGACTCGCCTCAATTCTTATAACATTCGTCGGTACTGATTACTGCATCCTGTTTATTAAGATCTAATTTCATTATACGCATCACTTCGTACTGTTACTTTTGATATCATTTAATAATAGTATATTGTCTACTGATGTTACCTACTATGATAAGAATGAAATATATGCAAATATGTTTTATGACGGCTACGTTTTTTTTTTTCTAGGATGTGTTTTACCTGAAAGGCTCAAGCTCCTTTCCATACCATCGTCCTCCCATTTTTGTTTCAACTTTCTTATCTTTTTAGCTTATCTTTACTTTTACTTATTGTTAGCAAATGTTTAGGTGTAGCAGTAATCAATGAAAATCTTGTGAATGGCTCACTCTATAGTTTTCTTCTATTTCATAAGAATTAGCAATATAAAAGTATTACTTATAACCTTTGCATTATCATAGGCTTTTAAAAGTAAAAAAAATCTGATTAATTATTTCAGAATTGTTATATTGAAATATAATACAATTTTTATTATATAAATAACAACTAAAATTGCCGCGCTATACCTGTTTTTCTTTCAACATATTTTATGCCACAACGTTGTCACGTCTTTGGTATGTACCCGAGTACAATGCAGCGACATCTGGTGTTCAAAATTTCCAACCAGTTTTCAAGCATTGCTGTAGTACGCGAGTTGGCTCATAGATGTCGCGCTTATTAAAATAAATATTTCTGATTTTTTTTTTTTAATTTGAGAATACAAGTAAAAATTTGCTTTTTTTATCTGTTACTTATAATTATTTCTTTTACTTTAATTATTACTAATACTTACGCTTTTCCGCAAAATCTGTTATCATTAACGGCATTGCATTTTCAGTGCTAATGTACGTAATGAAATGAGATTTTATAGTAATTCTATTTGCATTTGTAAAGCTAAACAAATTCCGAAATCGTTTTAAGCCCTAAACTAACTAAATTGTTGGAGAATGTTTTGATGTAATTTGTTTGAGTTGTAACTAAAAAATTGCCTCAAATTATAACGCGACGAAATCAGTCTAGGTAATTGCGCGCCGGCCACTTGAAGCGTTCCCTAATATATTGCAAAAGTTCCGCCAGGTCGGCAGCGGTGGCTCGCGCTTTATTTCGCGCTGATAACAATGCGCCCGTGACGTTGAGCGATCGCCTCTCCCGTTACCTCAACTGTTGCCAGATTTTCTGAAATACCAAAATGCATTGTACGTGCTTTTATAAATAATGCATAAAGTTTTTTTTTATTGGACTGGAGATTATACAAGTAAATAGTCGTATGTGTGCAGTGAGGTGATTTGTACTGCAGTTGTAAGAGTAGTAGTCGAACTTTTGAGCGAGAGTTATGTTAGTTCCTAAGCAAGGCTAGGACACACGTGGAAGTATGAAATCAAGTTGCCCGAATGGGCCTGCTAATGGCGTGAAGTAGAAGTATTCTGTGTAGAAGTACCTATGGGTAGCGCTTACTTAATGCCAGGTAAACCGCTTGCTCATTTGCCACCTTCTTCTATAAAAAGAGAAAAAAAAACAAAAGAACAATATGTGAAGATGACGGATGACCCCCTGCCTCACAGCGGGGAATTATTAGATAGTTGTTATTAAGTCCGG
The DNA here is from genome assembly GCA_018246295.1 of Papilio alexanor hazarajatica. Taxonomy (NCBI): domain Eukaryota; kingdom Metazoa; phylum Arthropoda; class Insecta; order Lepidoptera; family Papilionidae; genus Papilio; species Papilio alexanor. The sequence continues at coordinate 4,502 of DWLR01004939.1, read as the reverse complement.
CTGACCGGTTGGCGCAGTTGCAAGACACTTGCCTTTCACGCCGCAGGTCGTGGGTTCGATTCCCACCCAAGACAAACATTTTTGTGCATGAACATGTCTGTCTTGAGTCTGGATGTAAAGACCATCGGAGGACGGGCAGCAGCGTCCTTTTCTTAGTATGGTGGAACATACTGCGATCGCCAACCCGCCTAAACGTGGCGATTATGGCACATTTCCCCCCAATGATGCGATCAATGGGGGAGGCCTATGTCCAGCGGTGGACGATCTTAGGCTGAGGTGAGTGAGGTGTAAGTAAGTCCAGTGGACTGACTGATCTTAAACAATTAAACCACGTGTCATTATGTTTGTACGTTCTCTTCTTCGATACCGACTTATCTGTGCCAATGAGACTGTAAATGTTTACGGATTACCTTATCTATTAATCTAACGAGTAATCTAAGACCGTAACTAATGATACTCATTCAAAAATGCATTTTAAATCGTCAATCGGCAATAGTTAGAATTTGCGCGTTCACAATCTGCTCTGGTAAATAGCGGTTTTGTGTCGCCGCAGGCCGCACAGTTACACGCTAAGCGTTTGATTCTATTGCCGTTTGTCCCCGACTCCCAACTTATCTCCCCATCCAATCTCTATTACCAATGGTGCAAATGTCTCATTTTTTACCACTTGGAAAATATCTTTTTTAATTAACAGAAGCAAAGAACTTAGCCAATAGCCTACCAAGGTTTGTAGGTTTGAATCAATCCTTTGACTACTATTATCCCGACAATTCTCTTAGCACGTGGTTAATTTAGTTAGTGCACTGTGTAGTTTGAAAAGTTGAAAAAGAATGTTTTGATTTTGTTTACAATTTTTTTTAGTAAAATAGTATACATACGTGAGGCGTATGTGTAATGACTTAGATCTAAAGCAGTGAGTATTTTCCAGCCAAAGGAGTCATCGTGTCATTACAAAGGTGTTCTTTCGGATCTAGCCGATTGCCAGATTGAGGTGACGATTGTGTATTTAGTAATATTATAGGTACATATATAGGTGTAAACAAATTCTGATACTTTTTTCGAGTTACAATCGAAAATGTATGATAACGACACTACAGTTGTCTCTATGAAACATTTCAATCGTCAGATAAGAGGCTTGGAAACAATTCGCAATATTTATTTACTACCGTTCGGCGAAGAAACTTTTTCGCCTTGTGGACGAACGGCCTTATATTTAATATACAATACATTTTATAGCTTTAATGAGATTAAATAAATGTATATCGTTTTACTTTTATACACTAAATATTTTTACACTTTTTGCAGGAGCACTTGCCTCTTAGCAACTTTGAGGTGATGTAAAGAAAAAAGATTTTAGCATAAGAATAAAAAAAACTAAGGAGGTAATGTAAATTAAAATCAAATCAAAATATATTTTACGCATTTGCGTGTATAATATTTTCCAATACTTGTCAGTAACAACAGGATCAAAAAAGATGTATATCGACTCTTGTAAACAACCACGATGGAAACCTAAATAAAAGAGTTATCTAATGTTTCAACATAAACTGTCACGTATTTCAGCACTTTCGGGTTAGACTGGTAGGTACTAAGTTCTCAACTGTGTCTAGGTGTGAAACAAACCAACTAGACACGTGTCTAGTTGGTTTGTTTCACACCGACTTCCAGTTCCAGATTTGGTTGACGCTGACGTCAGCGTCAACCAAATCTGGAACTGGAAGTCAACAACATAAAAAAATCGCTTGTAACAATCACAAGAATTCTAGATTCTTTCTCAGCCTTGAAATATGTAATATACCTGTTTATACGTACTTATTAAAATTGTTAAGTTTCAATACTGGTATTGAAGTACTGAATATTATTTATTGAATATTATGCTACGTTCAATAATATCTGGATAGTAACTGAACATAGCATAACATCTATAACTTAAAGTTACACGCATGTAGCTTACGTTTCAGTTCGGGTGTAATTAGTGAGCAATTAACAGAAAGTGTACACCTGAGCTCACCTCTAGTACCTGAAAAACTACGATTAACCTTCGTACTAATAGATACTAATTAGAATGTAAATCTCTTGCAACAAAACAGAAGTTGGAAGTGGAAATAAAATATAAAATAAATTACATGATTGTACGTGTGTTATTCATGACAATATCTCGCAACTTGGAATATTAAGTATGAATCAGCAATGCATTACCGTCAACATATTCGTCAGTCTTCTCCAATTACCGCGGAGGGTTATATTTATTTATTTAACCTTCATATATATTCCACAGAACTTATAATAATTATTGTATTTACAGACACAACAACACAACATTCTAAATATACTGTGGCATTACTATATGGACCCCGTTCGGGTAAAAACCTCCTCTAGGCAAACTCACTGTGTTCTATATTTCGCCACCTCCTGCCCTTCCACTGCCGGCAAATCGTGTGCCCACCTCGAGCACGGCCGGCCTCTCGTCTTCGTGTGTCGTGAACCTGGCCATTGAATTATCTCTTGTGCCCATCTCTCGTCCACATATCTGGCCATTGAAGATTATAACCTAAAGATAAATAAATATACAAAGCCATAGTGTTAATACAACGTGGTTAAAACTGACTGGATAAAAGGCGTGAAGTGGTCCTTACCGTTTCTTCAGGCATGGCGATAAAATAATTAATATCAAAGTTCTACTTCAAATTATCATTAACAACAAACCTATAAAGCATTAACTTTTGTTCTGATAACATTTGCACGTGTACGTCTTAAAACAGAGCACCAAGCATGCCGCCTATTCAATAATTCAGAAGCTGTAATTGCTTCTTACAAATCTCGGATTATCACGGTTAAGCCGAAAGCCAACGAAGACTCTGGCCTTGCCCTAGCAACATTTTTTTTTTTTTCATTTTAATATTAATATTTTAAACCAACATTATTTTATGTAGCAACTGATAACTTTAATTTTAATATGTTGTGAACGGTGTAAAAAGTGTAGTCAAATTGAAAAGGTAAAGATATAGCTATGTAACATAAAGGCTAGCAAAACATCTGCATCTCAGCTGGTTATTGCGGATGTTTCTGCATAGCTATAGTCACTCAGGTAAACCGTTTGCAAACTTATCAAATGCGTAGTAAAAGTTGTAAATCAAATGTCTTGTGCGAATGCTTTGCCGCTAAAATTTTAAAAGAATTCAGTTTTTACTCGACTGTCCTAGATGAAGGGTAATGTTTTCGCTCTATTTGATTTATTTTGAAAAGTGAGGTGTCATCACATTCGCGGGTGTCGTAGCTCATGATGATGTAATGGATCACCAAAATCGTGCAGTCAGTCGCGTCTCTTTTATTAAACTATATACATAACTTACCACTATATTACTTCCTATTATATAACTTTAATATTTTGTTTCGAATAGATCTTAAATTAAACATTCATTAAATAGCATTTTCATTATAGTGGTACAGTTCGCAACAACAATCTATTGCTTGAATGGCCCGCTCGAACGGTACAATACCACGACTTCACAGAAGACAGACGTGAAGTATAAGTATTCTACGTTCCGTTTGGTGAGTGTGGTGCTGGAGGCCTAATTTTAGTCTTCTTTTCCATCCCATCCTGTTCTAATAAGGAAATGGTGGGCAGAGAAAGTGGATTTGACGGGGAAGGGAATGGATAGGAGAAGGAAATGTCTATTTTTCTATCTATCCCCTCCTCTGTCTGTTATAGCAACGCATCTGAAACTTGCAAATGCTTGTTGCAGATGCCAACGTAAATGTCTCTCAACTTCTTCTATAAAGAAATCCGTAGAACACGTCTTTTCAAGCTGAATCCAATCGTAAAATCTTGCTATAGGCACACTTAAAGTCCCGCCACATACAATTTCAGGAAAGTGACGATGTAACAAGACCAGAATCAAGTACTAATAAAAGTATATGAGGTGTTTTGTGACTTTTGTGGTCTCTTTACGCAAGTTGATCACGGACCGTAGAAGTTTTCGCCGGACGTCTAAACAGCCTTATTTACACATTCATGAAACCCTCTGATCATAAAACGTATAGCGAATTTGAAAACAGAAATCACGTAATAGATTGTAAAATGATTTAGATTTTTATTAGAGTAGAGAGAGTCAGTACAGAAATCGGATCCAATAAATTGGACCAAATTTGCGTAATAAAGTATAATCTCCAAGATTTTTAAATATTAGCACAAAATAAAACGAATAATCGATATTGGAAATATAAAATAACAAAATCTAATTAAATAATTATGTACTACATGTATCACACGTTATTTAACCGTTTTAGTGCCAGAGGTTTTTAAAAATCCGTGTCGAATTGTGCCATGAAGCGCGATAGCGCTTCTGCGAATAATGCCAATCGACGCGGTCGCGCTGCTCTTGTTTTTCGTCGAAATATATATATATATTTTTTATAGAATATGTGAGGCAAACGAGCAGCGGGTCGCCTAACATTAAGTGAACCGACGCCCATGGACATCCGCAACACCAGAGGAACTG
>DWLR01004938.1:0-11502 GCA_018246295.1 Papilio alexanor hazarajatica | reverse complement strand
AGTACGGACGCTTGCCGCGACTGCTCGGTCAGCGGGGACGGCGCGACGTAGAATGCGTCCGTACCGAAAGGGTTAACAGTACTTCAATATTATTCATACATCCCTATTTTTTTTAATTTTATACACCTAAAATTAAATTAATTTCGAAAAAGTTGTTAAACGTAAGACGTAAAACCAGAAAGCAGAGTGCAAAGAAGTCTCGAAGCCTCAAGAAACTGGCAACTTTCCTTCATTCATGTCAACGTTGAACGTCGGTATTATGTGTTTTGTTTTATTCGCGTTATAAATATTTAAAACGAGTTATTAATGGTCCAATCCTCATCATATTTTGCAACTGAATTATATTTTTCGTTTTTTAAACAATCTAAACACACCTTTGCTGACGGTATTAAAGAGGACTGCAATCGGCGCCTTTTTGTTGCTTGTTGGATTTCAAAATGGCGTCTAGCGTGTTTATAGATAGACGCGGTGCTTGTGTAGAACGCAGTGGCTAAAAATAGAGACGTTTTAAAAATAAAGTGGCAAAAATTATTATGAAAAATGGCCAATACCGTAATAACTAATTACACAGACCTCAATGGACCTTCATCAAAATCTGATAGTTCAGTTGTTGTTATTGTCAACAAGGATGGATCTCTGTCTGTGGATCAAAAATTATTGGGTACGCTTATGGGTTAGTTTTGTTTTTCTTTTTGATTTGTATTAAATTGTTCACTATATTTAAATGTTAACGTGTGATAATAGTGTGTTATTAAACATATTGGCAATTAAGAAACCTATCTAAAAAAAGAAGTTGAAAATATTCCTACGAAAATTAATGATGCAAATTAGCTTATAACTGACATGAAATAGAAAATATGGTAGTATTTTAAAAATATTTCATTTTCAGATTTAAGTTAGTATCATAACAAGGAAGATATATAATAATCTCATTTAAAACTTATGTCTGTTGCAAGAGTTTGTTATTGTTTGTAAACAAATCAGTGACAGAATAGAATCTCTAAAAATAGACAATATTTTGTTCAAAATTAATGACCAACCAGATTAGTTAGGATCTTTTAATTGAAAAGTTTTTGTATCATTCTTGATGAAACTAGTATTCTATGAGATTATTAATTTAATATTATTATTTTCGTTCATAAAAAGAGACTATGTTTCTTGATAGTAGAATTAAAATATATCTTTTAAGATTCTCACTGTTATTATGTTTTATCAAAGTGATCTATTGTCACCTAATTTCCAAGCACCATGTTTATTTTCATATAATTATTTAATGTAAACAACTCATGTTTCAGGGACTGATGGAACACAAACTTCTGGTATAAGTGTTGTGCGAGTTGGTCATGAGGGCCGTCCTGATGATGCCACTGATTCTGAAAATGAGGATGACAAGATACCACATGTCACACTATCCGTGGATAGCTATTATGATGAACCTAACAGCATTATCAAATATGGTAAAGTGTTTTTACTTAATTTTATTTAATATGTTCAGTACAATTTATTGAAAGTTGTTATTTATGTGACAATAAAAAAAATTACATTGACTTTATTTGATATTTAATTTGATTGAGCCTTAAAAGTAATAAGCTGAGTCTTTTTGTCTTCAGTCTTCACTATTAATGTCAGATCTTGAGATTAAATTTAACTACAGAACTTAAATTATCTCACCGTCAGTCTATTTATTTTACTTACTATTATATGAAGCAGTGTTGCAGCAGATAGTGTTGACTGTATTTTTAAAAAGCTTGAAATAACTTTGTGTCTTAATTTTTTTATTGACCATTGTTTATAACTAGCAATACAATACTATTTCAGATAGTGGTGCTGAAATGTTACAGTCTTTAAGGATAGAAACTAGAGAAAATAGTCTTGTGGGATTTCAAAATGATCACTGTTACACATCACTTACATCACCAAGCCAAGTGTTACCACAAGGAAATGAAACATTTATTGGTTTTGAAGATCCAGTTATTGAAATAACACAAGCACCACCACCAAAACCAGTTCAGAGTAACAAAAAGATTACTATTTTGGAACAACAGATCATACCCAAAGGTAAAAAGATAATTATAAACCCAACAGAAGCATCTGTGATATTTAAAGGTAATGACATTTTACATAAACCTCTTCCCGTATTCACTAAATCAAAACATCTTGATGTTGAAAAGAAGGCAGAAGTGGAGAAAAAACTTGAAGAAAACACTGATTCATCATCAATCAGTTCATCAAGTGAGAGTGCACCGGACAGAGATTCTGATTCTGACTATAAAGATACAAAAGACAAATCGCTGTCATTGAAGTTAAAGAGAAATAAAATAAAACCGAGAATTTTAAAGAGTTCTCTGTCTTTGAAGGATACTAAATCAGATGTTAAAACACCAAAACCTAAAGCTAATAGGAGCATAGTTCGACGAGATATAAGAGAAAAAATTCAACAAAAAAATGCAAACTTTGAAAAGAAAGAAATTGAATCAGCAGTGACCCATAACAAAGAAAGTCTTCCATCACCTGTGACCCCTGGTCCACTTATTGACCATGGCAAGACAGTCTCCAAACAAGTACAAAAAGTTGTTAAAAAGGAAAAGAAAACTCCAGCTCATGTGACTGCCCTACTCTCTGATATGACATCCTTGTTCTCAACTCCAGATGTTATCAGGAGAGTATCCACGGACAACAAAATTGTATCTAAACCTGAAAAAGATTCAGTGCCTCCAACAAATAAAAAAACAAACATAGCTATAAAATCACCTGAGACACATGATGCAAAAATGGTGGATCCTAAGATAAATGAGAACTCAGAGAAACTTAAAGCTCCATTGGTACAGAAAACATATTTGAAGCAAAGTAATAAGATAACTGCTCCTACTCATAAACCTGGAAAGAGTTTTGATACTATACCACAGTTAGACGATGCAAGTTTGGCACAAATTTTTCAAGAAACAGCAACAACACCAATGAAAATTCAGCCAACTATATCTACAAATGCAAATGTCATTAACAGCCCAGGTTTGGCTGGAACATTATTGCCAACATTAGATCTGTCTGATCTACAGCCAATAGAAGAAGGATTACCAGAAGATGTGTTGATGCATGTTGCACAACTAGTGGAAAGCTCGGAAAATTTGCAGGAGGTTATTGACAAACAAGTTCTAGGTAAAGTTGACACACTATCTAAAATGCAACCTTTAGTCCCTGCAACAATTCCGCAACACTCTCCAGTTTCGATGACTTCTTCTGTACAAATGTCATCTAAAACAATGAAAACTATGGTGCCTAAAAAGGATCCTATAGAGATTGTGAGGCGGGATGGACGTATTATCACTTTACCACCTATAGAAGCACCGGCCACAAGAGCATCTAAACGGAAAAGTCAAGTGGAGGCCACCAGCGCTCATACGGGCACTCCAATAACAGTCGCTGCACCACTGTCTCCAGTAATAACTGAACCTGTGCTCCAACATGTTTCAAAGCAATATGTCAATAGAAAATTAAATATGAAAAAACAGGAAACAGTCCCAGTAGTTGAAGAAGTTTATGCAGAATCTCAAGAAAGCTTGAACTCCGAGGATGATCCTAACAGGTATTTAATTTTTTTTATATGATAAGGGGTAAATTAGCTGCAGGTAGCTTAATATTAAGTGATCACAAATGCCCATAGACATCTGTAAAACCAGAGAAAGTAGAATATAGATGCAATGACGGTCTTCAAGGAAAAGGTATGCTAAATTCTTGTAGGACTCCAAGTCATATTGGTTTGGAAATACCATCAGCAAATTGGGTCATATCCATTTATTGGCTAGAAAATACATATATCTACCGACAATGTCATGTAAATAACAAGTTATAAAAAAACAGTTAAGTGATTGGATGATTTAACTTAAAAATTAAAATGTTGGTTTCAGTTGACAGATTGAAAGTAAATGAAACCATTTTCTGTAAGTTGTAAGACTTCATTGTTAAACTTGCTTGTTTTTTTATTTTAGAATAAACTGCACTTTTAAGTTGTGTGAACTCATTTTGACACTAATTTAAAAAAAAATAGTAAGTTTTTAACAAATGTATGGTTACGTAAATTATTAAATACAAATACTAATAATATTTTAACATTGAACAAGATCTATTTTGGCAGTTAAAAAAGGAAAAAAAAACAATCATTTTACCTTGAATGTGAAAGCATATTAATATAATTAAATTTGTGTTTTGTTACAGGCTATGGTGTATTTGTAAGCAGCCGCACAACAACCGTTTTATGATTTGCTGTGATAGTTGCCAAGATTGGTTCCATGGCAAGTGTGTTAACATTACAAAAGCGATGGGCCAGCAAATGGAGGACCAAGGCATTGAGTGGAGGTGTCCCAATTGTGTGAAAAGCATTAAAAATAAATCCAATAAGGTAATTTTTAATTTAGTAAAAGAAAAACATTTCATTTATTTATTTATATTAAACTAGCAACTCCCCCAGCTTTTCTCAAGTAGGCAGATAGAAAAATAAAACAACATACTTGTTATATAAATATATAATTTTTAAATTTTGTTCAGAAGTTTTTGAGCTTATCTCAAAGGAACAAACAAACAATCATATATTTCTTCTTTATAATATTAGTTAATATATGTATATAAATTAATAATAAATGTAATTTCTGTACAACGACTTTTATTGTAGCTTGCTGCAGCTGGTAAAAATGTTGAAAGTCAGGAAAAAAAATCACTTGAATCAAGCATTCTTCCCAAAGATGTTGGTTCCAAAACAAATTGCATAGTATGTAAGAAATCGGCACGGGCAAGCAGCATTTACTGCAGTGACGCTTGTATTTTGAAACATGCACAAGATTCTTTAGGCAGTCAAGCCCCATCAAAATTAGATGACACAGGACCAGAAAAAATAAAAGCAGAGTCAAGGGTATGTGTATTTTCCATTTGCATAAAAGTAATGTATTGAGTACTAGTATTCAAAAAATAAAAATTAATAAGTTTGAGTTTTATATTGAAAGAGACCAAAAAGAGGTCCAAAGTAACTAATCAAGTAGTGCCTTTTTATCAAAACTTATTTCACTTTGTGTAAAAAAACATCAAAACATGAAAAGATTCATTCCTTCTTTTTAGTAACTTTGTACAAAATAGCACATTAATAGTCTGTTAAAATGAGCTCACTTGGGGTTTTTACATCTGTAAGTTATAAATTCATTCACTCTATCGTGTCTTTTTTTCTATATATCTGTGTATAAATATTTAATTTCTGTGTGAAAGAAAAGAAATCACTAATCAAATGTTTTAAAGGTCATTGTATATGAACGAAAGACGGGAAGGTTACTCGCTGGTCCCAATGCTCCGACAGCAGAAAATCTGAAGGTGTGGTTGCAAAAGAATCCCACTTTCGAAGTTGTACGGCCGGGGACACTTAGTACAATCAAACCAAACCCTTCACGTAAGAAGTCATCCGGAGATACAAATAAGATACAGACGATGTTAAACTTCGAGAGAATACCTAAGAAACAGAGTGAACAAGGAAAACAGAGCCCACATGAGTATAAGGAAAAAATTATAATAAAACCAGTGATCACACCCAAAGACGAAACTAAAACCATTTTACAAACTAAATTGTTAACAACACCTAAATCACAAAATCAGCAACAGACGATCGACACTCCAAAATCCCAAAATACTGTCCCAGCTGCTAAATCAAGTGAGTTGCGGAAGGCCGCTCGTGCTGCGAGCAGGTGTCAGTCATCATATGAAAAGGTAATGCTGGTAAATTATCCTAAAGTTTGCAATACAAATGTTTTTTTTGCTCTCATACATGGTACTTCTAAACAACCATTGACACCATAAACAGTCCAGCTATTTACAATACTGTGTAATATAATAACAAAGTAAAAACATTTTGCTATAATTTTTCTTCAAACCACAATTTAAATTCGATGCTTTGCAGTTAGATGCGAATTCACTTTCGACGCTTGTATTTGTCTACCTCTTTGCAGAGGTTCTTGGTGTTCTTGACAGTGAAAAACAACTAAAGTGATATTCTAATCAGTCAGACATGAGATGACCTTGCTCCTCTGATCAATCAGATCACTGTTGTGACAAGTGTGTACCCGCAATTTGTTCGCCGCGTCTTCTTGTTATCTCGCGCCCTAGACAAGTGCCTATATTGATTTTGAACTATTGAACTCAGTGAAAAGATTTCAGTTCATATAAGTTGAGTTACAATGCGTGGTAATTGATTCCTTTCAAAAAATATTATTTGATTTATCATTATCTAGTCAATACAAATAATATTAAACAACAGAAAAGTAGCACAAAATATTTTTTTTTATTCTGGGCTAGTAAAATTTTCATGCACAACTCGACGCGATCATTAAATTTTATATTAAGAGCTGAAGTCAAATATTCCACTGCGGAAGATTAGTCACTTAGTATTCATGCGTTGTGCGTTGATTGTGTATTGGAAAATAAACTTTAAGTCTATAGTAATACTTCGTAGTTTTCCATACATATTTATATCTTATGATATCATACTACGTTAAACAACAACACAATCCTTAAGAAGATTTATAACTTATAATATAGAAAAAAGGTGACTATCAAGATTTAAAAAGAAATCATTTTTAAGTAATTATAATAAATTTTGACTAAAACGTAATTTAAAAAATACAATAGAAAATTAAATACAAATTTCGTGTCTATTTGACTAGCAATAAGAGAAAAAAAAATATAATGGAAATATATAATTCTTTAATGTTATGCATGTAATGAACATTTTCCTTTATCCTTACGTTTTTACCAATATAATTTCATCAATAACTTCGTTTCATTTAATACAACACTACCCATAAAAATATATAACTTCAAAAATAACTACACCATGACCTGTCGTCGTATGTATTTAATTTTATTTATTTAATGTAAGCGGGTTCCTTACTTGTTCTTTACTTTTAATGTTATAGCTAAAAAGGGAATTAAAATATTCTTATTAGAATCTTTCCCATATAAGGGCTTAACGAATTTATTAACACGCACACAGCTGTAGTGTGGTGACCTTGATATGTTTACACATTGATTACATGTTGAGTTTGGCGCACTCACGATAATGAATTCATTGTAGACCCCACCAGTTACACCATCGACGCCGCGCAGGAAAGAAGTCTCGGAACCCAAAATGAAAATGACCTCGGCCGAACCTATCAGGGACAACGTGAAGAAAGCTCTGCAGGAGCAGATGAGCATCAGAATGGCCGAGACTTCAGGTCCCAAATTCACCGAGGATGAAATTCTACAGTTTGCAATCGATACGGAATTCGAATTGCACGAACTATTCCGCGACGTTGGTATGAAATATAAAGCAAAATATAGATCTCTAATGTTCAATATAAAAGATAGGAAAAATCTATCACTGTGGCAAAAAATATGTAACCGTTCAATAACACCTCAACAGTTGGTATGTAGTTGTCATTTTTTTATGTACATTTTTCTACAGCATAACTAATATTTTTTTTAATACTCAATATGTGTTTTAGGTAAGATTATCGCCAGAAGAATTGGCCAGCCAAGAACTAGCACAATGGAGAGATAAAGAAGTTAAGCATTCACTTGAACTTATAAAGAAATCTGAACTAGACCTTTTGGCTGCAAGCAAAACGTACGTCCTAAAGACACATAAAGGGGAAGAGGTAATTATAACATTTATTTCTAATACAATGTTACAATATATAAATACTAAAATGTTTAAAGAAATATGTTTTTCCTGTGATATTTTTTAATAAGTTTGTTATTTCACACCAGTACAGGTAAATTCAAAATAAGCACAAATTTGTATTTTCCATTCTCAACTATAGGCAATTTAATTCTCTTTACCTTAAATTTATTTATTAAAGTTTTTTGATAAAAGTGTAATTACTAATTTATAAATATTTTCAGGTAATGGAAACAAAAGAGTCGGTATCTACAGAGTTAGATCCAAATGTGCCCGTTGAGGATGTGGTAACTGCCCTCAATGACTCCATGGGCAATGAGCAACCTGCACAGGAATCTAAAGACATGTGAGTTTGTTGATTATGTATATATCAACTTTTATTGCATTAGCATAGTTTCATCATGAAAACAGATCATAGAAGAATCGGTATGTATTGGAACAAATAACATATAATAATTTCATTTTAGGTCAAAGAAAACTGAGTCTCTCAGTCATAAATCAGTTAAAAAGTATGGCAGTAGTAAAAAGAAAGACAAAGAAAATGGAATATCGAGCCACTCTAGAAGTAAACGGGAATCTAAGAAGGATTTGGATAATAGAAAATCACGATCGTCTCGAAGGAAATCAAACAGAAAAGAGAAAGAACGCAGGCGGCGGTCCGACAGGAAATCGAGTAGATCAAGGTCACAATCCCGATCGAGAACAGAGACCAGTAAAGAGAAGGCCGATTCTAGTGAAACTACAAAACATAGGTCACGATCCAGATTGAAATATAAGAGGCATTCTAAGGAGAGCCTGAGGTCTGCTTCGCGAGAGCGCGAACGCTCACGGTCCTCGGGGCGCTCGCGACGTCGCTCCAGGTCCAGAGAATCCTCTAGGCGCAGGTCGCGGTCTAAACACAGTCTGAGTACAGAAGAGAAAGTTAAACACAGGTCCAAATCCCAAGAGAATACATACAAGAGCAAAAATGAGTAAGTCACCTTGATCATTGTTTGATATATAATCTTTGTACATAGGAAAAAAATATATATATGTATTTTTCTTTTTAGTTCAACAGATTCAGATTCCATAGAAAGACCAAAATCGGCGATGTTAAAAGAAACTCATCCGGAATATGATCCCCATGAACCAATGATAACGTCTGCGTTCTCCGAAGAAGATTTAAGGAAGTCTAGAGAAGATGTTTATGAGGATAGTTATAAAAATGACATAACTAATTATAGTGAAGTTGACTATGACCCATCAAAATCTTTCTCAATCAACACCAACATAATGCCCACAGACACATACTTGCCAACACAAGATAAACCATCCGGTAAATAAATATTTATTAATTTTGTCTAATCTGCCGCCAGGACTTTGCATAGTAATGAATGATATACTTAGATTAGTGGTTAAAAAAAGCTACTTTATTTTTAAAAAAACTCTTTAAGATATCCAACTCTCATGATTATATTACCAAACTGATGTGTATATTATTAATGCGGCTAGCTTTCTATTCAACTGGATTACTATCGCTCAAAAAAATAGTTGTGTGAAACCTGTTAAAAAAAAAAAAGTTTGTTGAGAAATACTGAAAAACACTAGGAATTTGTTGTGAATATTTCGTCTACATTTTTTATCTACATCGGTAATTTCAGAAGTAGAGAGTGATCAGGAGCCGAGCAGCACTGTGGAAAATTCTGCGCCAATTGTATGGAATGGCTGCATCAATATGGTTGACGTTGCTAGATTCTATGTCGCCGCCCACGAGGTAACCACTCGACACTTCTATACGTTTTACTATCATATCTGAGTCATAGCTTATTGAATGTTTGTTTAATGAAATCATGTTATCAGGTTTCAGGCAATGCTATGGATTTAGAAGACGACCTCGCTGCAGAATTAGATGTGGTCGGTAGAATAAACCCCGAAACGGTTTGGGACTACATTGTAAAAATGAAACGGGCCGGCAACAAAGATATTGTCATTCTGCGGTTGCAAGCTGCGAATGACGAAGAAAAAATGCAATACATAGCTTTGTACAGTTATCTTAGTAGTCGAAATAGGTGCGTTGTCTTAACGAGAATATATTGTTATTTGTAATTTTTTTGTTATTGTAATTGAATTGATATATTTTCAGATTGGGCGTTGTCAAAGTGTCCAACACTGCGACCGTCAAAGACTTCTACATTGTGCCTCTGTCTGCAAACTCATCCTTGCCCCCCGTTCTTCTCCCTTTAGATGGCCCGGGCTTAGAAGTCAAGACGCATCTACTTATTGCGATAGTTATTCGACAAAGAAAAAAACGATTGCCTCCCAATGTTCCCAAAGAAATCATTCCCGCCAAGGTTAGTTGAAGACACGTGGAATCTAAGTATAATTATTATAATTATGTTGTCTTATTTCAGCTTGTAAATAAAATATTAGTCTGTTAAGTTTTCTTATTTTGCATTAGCATTAAGATCGAAGCCCGCCATTTGTAAAAATGCATTTATAGTTATATAAAATATATGTAATATATGAGATCACTGTAATAAAAAGATATCAAATCTATTAATTTATTGTAGGTTAATAAAGTGTTTTTTACAGTTCTGTTTATTTCATTAAGATATTTGTAAAAAAAATGTATTTGTATAGTTAAAAGTTGTACCTTTATCTTGGTAACACTATAGGTTAATATTGTTAAAGCTTAAGGCTGCAAGGTTTTATTTGAATGTCATATTAAATGTTCCTTTTTCCCATTCCTTGTATCCTATGCCGAATCAATTAGGTTTATGTAAATAAGCAAAACTTAAAAGCAAATAACAAAAATTAAAAACATCTTTATCCTTCAGGATTTAATTGTAATTATTGAAAATAAAAATGCAACGTTTCACTCCCGTCACACAGAAATAACGGATTGCCATTTCTTACTTTATTACATTTTTGCTTTGTTTACATTATATAGTCATGCATGAATAACATGTCATCGCACATCCTTAACGGGTAACCCCGTCTTTTTAATAACGAAGTTTACTTAAATTAATTTGATCACTTCTTTTCGCCACATTTCTTATCATTTCGTCTGATTTACCTAGTCTATCCTTATAATGGCCTATCCTTGTCCGAAATTTCCTATTACAAGTATTCGAATAACATTGTGTGACGTCACACCGTATAAACAATGGCTGTCGACTGCAAAATATTACTCCATCAAATTAGCATGGCCTAGCTAATATTCCTAAAATCCAACAACAATATCAACTTTTTGTCAAGGTTTTGTCCCTTGTAGCCCGATAACAAGCTTTTGTCCATTGTAGCCCGATAGAACACGAAGTGGGTATTTAAAGAAATCATAAATACTTTGAATTTACAATTTAAAATCTGCAACTTTAAGCGCCACTGTTTATTACACATAACCTATTGATGTCATTATTGAATAAAAATTATGTCATTATCATTACAATCTATTGTCAAAGGTGAGAGAGAGAGAGAGAGAGAAATAGATAAATAATTGGTTCAATGTTATCAAACCTTTTTGAGAGAATGAATCTGTTGTTGTTTTAAGTTGTAAGTTGGGGTAGGTAACTTGGAAAAGGAAGGGACAATTTGAACTTTTTTATTTGAGAAACAAACGTAAGCTAAACCAATGTATTTCGATTTTTTTTAGTTAGATTTTATTACAATCCTTTTTATACTTTCGGCTGTGCGTTCTTATGAATCTTATAAATTTAAAAACGCATTGTAGGTAATTTAAAAAAGGTTCAATGGAAAAGTGTTAGTATCAAGACATCGTCTGGTCAGAGGATCAAGATGGCGCCCGACTTTATTTGAATGATAATGACTAA
>DWLR01004937.1:0-11506 GCA_018246295.1 Papilio alexanor hazarajatica | reverse complement strand
GGGATTCCAGATGTATGCATTCGATTCTAAATTACTCCTTACTAAGGCGTTAAATAAAATTTTTATGATTAATGTATACTCAAAGTCCTTATACTAAGTATAAAACCGATATTTTTAAAAGATTTCTGGCAAACGCTTGTTATGTGAGTGCGACCATCTCGACTCCTAAATCCTTAACGTATGAAACGCGCGGGACAACGGTCGTATCGAGCACGTACGGGTGGTGCAGCGGCGTGCGAGTGCGGCTGTAGCTCACGACGCAACACTTGCTCACGTTGAAATACAACTTCTTGTCTTTAATTCACTGTAAGACTCGGTAGATGTCCCGTTGTAACCTCAGGCAATCGCCATTACTTTCTATGGATAAAAACAGTTTCAGGTCGTCCGCATACAGCAAACACTGGGCGAGTTTTACAACTAACGGTAGGTCATTTATCATTAGTATAAATTCCAACGGCCCGAGATTACTTCCCTGACTTATTCCGGAACAAGTATAAAAGGGTTTAGATACCTGACCCGCATCCTCAACGTATTGCCTACGCTCTTTTAGGAACTCGCAAAAAAATTTAATAAACTCGGGGTGAAGCCTAATTCGGCAAACTTAACTAGTAATATACCATTATCTACGGTATCAAAAGCACGACGAAAATCAAAGTATACGGTGTCAACCTGCCCGCCGCTGTCCACAGCGGGCGCTCGTTCCGATACGAAAGACAACAAGTTACTCCCCGTGCTCCGACCCCTACGGAAGCCATGCTGCGCGTCAGTGAGCTGAGAACTTACCTGCGATTAAATGCTGCTCTAAATCACCGTTTCGAAGACTTTAGCTAACGTCCTTTTCCTACCTACGTACGGGATTTGTATTGGACTGTACTGTAGTCTATACTGTTTTTTATGCGGTATAACTATACGGCTATAGTTTTTACTGCCGGCCGCCTACCTGATGCCAACCCTCCTCGGGAATCCAACACTTTTCCTTACTAAAAAAGGATGGGGAGGGGAAGAGAACTAGAAGTGGGCCTCAGACGAAACGGATAATACTTCTACTCCCCGCCTGTCTTCTGTGAGGTCATGGCATTTGACCGGTCGAACTAGCGATTCGTGCAACTCATGTTGTTGCGGATTCTACAACTCTACAGGCATATATATTCCTTTATTAATAACGGTGAAGATATCAGTAGTAGTTGTTGCTCAAATAGGTCACCTCGAATGAGGGTGGAGGGGGGCGGTAGTCTCACTACCTCACAGAAGACAGGCCTGAAGTAGTAGGCATTTTTACTGCTGCGTTTCCGCTTCATCATCTTTTGTTTTCCTTATCTACGCTGCTGAATATTATAATTTTTTAATAGCAACCCGCCCCCTGATCAGGTTAGTTAGTGCAGTGAGTAACTTAGACTCGCCGATAATGCTTTTATTATTGGTGATTTTGTTTTAAATCGGTACAGTCATTTTTGTGTCAATCTTGAACAAATATTCATTTTTTTTTGCTTTATAACATAATGTTTCACTTGGTCTTCCACACATTTAAATCTCTGCGATAGCACAATACACATTAATCGCAGTCTGAATTTACGCGCAACAAAATATTAGTTGCTTGATTCCATTGGAGAGCAGCCAAGCGTCATTCAAATGTGAATAACTCAAATACATATAATTGAATATTTTATTTATGACAATACTGTGTAATTCATATATTCACATATATTTATCAAATATGCAACATTGTATCGTTTACATTTGTCAGTAATACGATAGAAACAAAGTAACAATACCCTACAAAAACAATGGAAAATTTGCATGTAGACTAATAAACCGTTTATGGCCATTTCGGAGAATTTATTGCGAGCAAAGTGAATATGAAATAGATAGGCCAATATTTTTGCGGTTTATTGAATCATTAAAATATTAAACATTTATACATAAGCTTCACTGGATACAGCAATTAATACAAATGAACTATAAAATAATTTACATAAACACAGACCATATTAATTACTTTGTATAAGCAGAAATTACATAGCATACGTACATTTAATGATTGTGGATACTAATTCCACCTCAGTATTCAAAATTGGTCTAGCCGTTTTCACTACAGGAGGTCACAATGGAACGGTCATACATACATACATGCGCACGAAAAGTATTACTACTCCTCGGTCAGTTAGGTAGGTAGAGCGCATTTGGCGCGCTTTGAAATCGTAAATGCTTTATATTCCCGTCTTTCAATAAATTCGGCTTTGCTAAAATTCCGGAAAGCGCCACTACATTGTTTCCGGGATTCTTTCTTGTCCAAAACACATTTAAATTTAAATCTATGAAATATAGCATAAAATTTAAAGAAGCTTATATTTTTTTCCGTTTTGATACCAATTTTAGCAAATGTTAATATTATTTTTACCATTTCAACTAAACCTAAGGTAGTTTAAGGACGATTGTCGAATGCCGGATTCGAAGCTACGACCTCTGAGCCTATAGGCGGTAGTAGGACTAGACTTGGCAGTTCGGGTTTTCAAGATTACATCCTAGAAGCTTATCAAATACCTTACGTATTATTGTTGAGAGTTGGACGCGGCACCTAATTAATACGAGTGTACCTAATAAATGGTTAAGTAGTTGACTACTATTTTTGAAAATATAATAATTAATTGAAGACAGACTAATAAATTGATAGAAGCAGATGTTATTGAGCGATGTTCGTGAAATTTATTCATTCATCTGGCTTCGGTGGATCACAACTCGACAACAGAGATTTGGGAAATTATTCTCCCTGGTTGCTGGCTTGGCTCCTTCTTTGTTCTGTCGACAAAAGCTAATTGTATAAATACTTAGCGGAAGATGCTCTCCATAGCCTTAAGCATTTACTGACGTTTTTTTTTCTATTCCAAAGTTCCAATAGTAACATCTATTAGTGGAATAATTAAACAAATTTTTAGGTCGAACATAATGCGGGATAGGTAGGAGTATATATCGTGAAATATCTATTAAAAACATAAACTTCAATTATCTTTGGGTCAAGTCCACAGTTCTCGCGCGGGCAGGGTTATTGAAATAAATGCGCGCCACGGGTCGCTGATAAAATGTAATTATGTCGCGAATTGATTATTTAGTTTGTGTTATTGAATAATACACATTGAACAAATAACGTGTTATGTTACAAAATAGGGTAGGCTACTGGAAAAGATCAGCAGGACGGGAAGAACTGTGACATATTATAAGATCAGAGGAAAGTAGAAGTATTGATAGCAATTTCCTTCAACACTTTAATTTATTATCTTCTATCGTCTTCTTTCGTCTTACTAATTTGATTTTTCGTAAAGCGCTTGAACGATTGGAAGCTTTATCAGTTTATAATCGGGCTAGGCATATTATAAACTGTCAGCAAATTGAATAAAGGATTGACTGTTAAAATTGACTTGATTGTTAAAATGCCATTTCTTGATAGTTTACAAACTGTCGAAGTGAAATCATCAAACGTTATTTACTTAAAGTTTAAGTTTATAGTCTATATCTTTGGACATGACAGTTATATATAAAATATATTTTAAAAACATGCTTAACAACGAAAAAAATTATGTATTTGTTACGTTTGACATATATCAAATTGAGAAAGGTTCATCCAGTTTACAATTCGCTGTCAGTATAATCTAGTGAGATTGTAAACTGACGAAGTTCACGAACGTTCGGTGTCATATTCATTACATGCGCATATTAGTTTAGCGCGGAAAGCCGCAACTACGCTTGTTACAGCTCCGTAATGGCACTGCGTGACTTGATGTGCAAAACATATTAAATTTACGCTTCAACGTATTTCTACAACTCAGTTAAATCTTTCACTGATTTAGATCATTTTTTATAAAAATAAGTTAAAATTACTCCTACGGATATAGATATGTTAAATATGTTATATGATATGTTAAAATATATGTAGAAGATATGTTAAAATTACTCCTACGGATGTAAAGACCACCGGAGGACGGGCAGCAGCGTCCTTTTCTTATTACGGTGGAGCATACTGCGATCGCCAACCCGCCTGCTAAGCGTGGCGATTATGGCACATTTCCCACCAATGATGCGATCAATGGGGGAGGCCTAAGTCCAGCAGTGTACGATCATAGGCTGAGGTGGTGGTGGTGGTGGTGATATAGATATGTATTAAATCATCATGTCCGTCACACTTTGTTTTAAAACAGTATAACAATGCAAAACACGCTTAGTATTTTTTTCTAAATATTTGATATATAAATGTTAATGAAATACATTGTAACATTCATTACATTAAATTAATCCTTTGCTAGGACAGGGTAGTGGGACATATGTATGTATTTTTATACCTAATCTGTAAAGCGTGCAAATTTTAGCACGTTTTATTATTAAATCAAAGCAGACTATAAGCTTCCTGTTCGCGTCGCAATACGAAAGAGGATTACCCACGTATCTCGGATATTCAATTACTGTGGAACGAGTGTACATATAACTTCAAAAGGGATATTAGATACTTTTCCATAGATTCGTGTAATGATTGCCTTTGGAAACTAATGTATGGTATTTTTAAATGAGTACTCATAAGAAAGACTGGTTGAAAAACAAGTCGTCTTGAATTCTGCTTTAAGTTTCTAATAATACTAAAATGTCATAGAATTATTATACTAAACGATATTTTTGCATATCAACTTTTCTAGTTTTTTAGGATGTTTGCAGGTAGCTGTGGTTGTTTAATGCCAGATGAACCTTTTGATAACGTATTATTAAACAGCTTGAGTTTAATCATTTATTACCGATTTAGCTCTACATTTTTGATAACTACTCTTCATCGAAATCAAAATACTAAGTAGTGTTTTAAACATTATTAATGTTAGGTCACAGTAAAAATCGTGATCTTTAGGTAAAAAAAATGCTCTTTCATTGCTCAATTATTTCTGTTAATATTTCTTTAGATTTAAAGTATGAAAGGGTAATATTATTAGCAAATAAATTGCGACCCTTATCAAGTGTTGTCTTTGAATTTATTTTGAGCAGTAAACTTATGGCGTGGCGTTTGATTTCATTACCTTATATGGTTATGACAATACCCTTTTACAATGACAATTTACATTTCTTAGTAATACATTTATATATATTCAAATGTAGTAAAGTTCCAATCTGAAAAGTATGAACAGATTGTAACCGAGTTAAGCGATCGTAGCTTCTTGTTTCTCCTTCTCTTCTTTATTTTGGGTCGGGTTTCCTATTTTTCTCCGCCAAGTCAATTTGTCAAGGGTTCTCGGGTCAACAAATTAGTCATTTTACTTTTTTAGCCGGTTCAATGCAACTTGGACAGCATTAACTTCAGGGCGTCTTTTCATATACTCATAACATCTGAGTAGGTTTTCGATTATTTTGTCAGTGATTGACGTGACTAGTTACCTCTTACGTCTATATTAGGTAATCTGTGGTGGTCACATCTCAAAAATTCCTGCATTGAATAGAGTTACAATGCATTGCCAAACTTTGTGTATGGTAGAGGTCATTCTTTACATCCCTATGTAGGAGAAAATAACGCCTGTAGCCCTTTTCTCCTTAAATAGAAACTATCATATGCTGGTATTTTTCGAGTTCTTCGTGCTATAACATACAAGCGGCCCATTAACGTTCATCAATAAGATGACTTAAAATTTGTTTAGAAGTAAACGTACACCAAAATAAACTAAATGGTATACTATTAATACTAACGAAAAGATTGAAGCGATTTCAAACGAGTACGGGATTAAATTGATTCTTATTTTACAACCCTTGTCAAATGCCACAGATAAGTAAATTATCGAGTAAGACGATTGTTAATCTTGCAATATTCTACAGCATTGCTGTTTAACGGTGATTGTTATTAATTGAGACATAGAATCGTAAGTCTTTATTTAGGCTTTGGGACACGCCAAGAAATAAAGTATTTGTTTTACAAAACTGCCTAGCCTGGCAGGTTTGCTTTTATTTGCTTGCAGCCGCAAGTACAGGTCCGTTGTACTTAGATGGCTTTTCTGCAACAACGCTATAGCTATCAGCCATTTAAGAGATTTTTTCTTGCCCATGTATGTTTTTATTTATATTTTTCTGCCATTCATGTGTTTTTGTAAATAGTTTTCGCATATACCAGCTTTAAACTTCTGTCTAAAATAAATGTAAATTTGATCGTATACAAAGCTAGCCGTGCGACACGTTCTGTGTTTGCTCTGGCAATAAATAACGCGCGCGCTCGCCTGTAAATATAATTGAGTATTGCGTCATGAATACTGTTATTTATTATTAAGCAAAGTTAATTCAAACGAATATACGTTTATTTGTATGTTAAACTTAGTGTAAAAAAATCTATTACAATGTGAGTAAATATACATATTCTTATCAAAGTTAAACCAGATAAGTTGTTTATTAAAGTGAGAAAAGTGGTTAAAGAGAAAAGTTAAAAATAACGAAAGTTCTAAGAAAAAAAAAATCAAAGTGAATAAGTATTTACTCGTTCCAGCTCTATGCATATTGTTCCAATTTAAATGTTCATATATAATCCTAAATCAATTCAATAATGTCAAATATATGCAAAAAACATTAATGTCCTTCTGGGTCAGTCGGACAGAATCCGATGAAAATTATAAAGATCAATTTCCTATACAATAATTCATTAAGTATAGAAAACAACGTTTTTGTTAAGCATTACCGAAATGTGTAGTGTCAAGGTTCAACACATATCCATACAGTACGCTCCGGCCGAATGTTACATTAAATTTACGAGTCTCACGCCTACCATTCTCATTGTTCCACATACAAAAGATTCGAGATTGGTTTTTACTGTTCTATGTGCTGTACGGAGTATTATTTATTTACCAGTCTTTTTGACCCCACTGACAGGAGGGTAATTTTTAGGCGGGTGTGTACATGTGTGTCTCCATCCCATTGTAAGATGTAGTTTAAATGGCTACACGTTACAACGGATGGTAAAATAATGTGTTATTCGATTCGTATCCTACCCCGGAGTATCATAGTGGTATATGTTATTCAAGTCGGGTTATCGGTTAAAATCGTGTTATTGCCCACATTTCCGGCTTACAGAAAATGATTGGATAAAACAGCACAACCAATAAATGCAGTCGCTTCACTGACAAGTATCGTGATAAGACCTCTTTCAGAGATGGTTATATTTAGTGAATATTATAAAAGTAGTCTTGTATATTGTGTACAACGCGTTATAAAGTGAGAGTACTGCGCTGTAACCAGTAAGAGATATCAATCGGTTAACCGACCTTTCAGGAAAGCCTATCAGTAAACCCGCCGATGACATTTACGCTGTTACCAGATTACTTATGTCAATTTAATAATAACTCAGTTACGTATAATGCAATAAAATTCTATATATCTATATCAATTTTATTAAGAGATAATATATTCGATTGTCTGGATAAACTCAAACACCACTGGACCAATTTTAATAATTCTTTTGCGATACAAATCTCTATTTTATTTTTCCTTTTTATATATATATCCGATCGAATCTGTTTATGTAATTTATATAAGCACCGTGAACATAATAGGAAAATAATGTAATATGTTGAGATCATTTTATAGTAACAGTGTGCAAAGATTTTGACATATTTTGTACCCGGCGAAATTCTATTATGAAACAGAATTTATTAAAACAATATTATACATATATCAAGTCTATAGCAATATGTATTAGCTCAATATTGAAGATATTCATTTATTTAAGAAAAAAGAAACATTATAAAACTATTCAGATTATTCAACATTTGTGTGACAAGATGGCTATAGCATTATAAGGCTATAAGCCCTGAATATAAAGACCATAAGCTAGGTAAGGGTAACTTCTTGACTGTAGAAAATATATAGTAACCTCATTACCATTGCTAAACTCGGCCAACTACCAAAATTGGTTGTATTAGCAAGTAAATGTGGCAAACAGTTCGTCCTGCGGCACGTTTATATTTGAAATTTAAAGCAGGCGTAGCTATGGTTATGAATGTCTTCGTATATTATTTAATTTTCATTTTCTTTTAAACTACACTTAAGGTTTATGAAAAAATTTTAATGTGTCTGGAAATCCCACATTATGTAGCTCTCCATTCTCTTCACTTTTTTTCTTTTACGTAAGTACAAGCATATCTTCTTTTTCTTTAATAAAAAGATTAATGCGAAACATTACTCTCAGTTGTTGCAACTGTTTTTGGCATTGGTGAAAATTTAATTTCAGGTAAATTTGTACAAATTAAATCACACCTTACTATCTTAAATAGCTTTTGTTTTCAGTTGAATTTTCCGATGAAATTCCAGATTCTATCCCTTAGGGTGACCGTGTCCTTAAATGTGCTCATTTAAATCCAAAACGTTCTGAGAAAATGTTTCAATGAAATTTATGCCGTACCGTTCGTTACAAGCACTAGTCGCAGGCTCTGATTAACTGCTGTGTACTTCGTAATTAATTACTTGGCTCTAAAGTGAAACTCTTCAACAAAATATATCGGGAAATTCTGTCATTAATGATGTATATAATCTGGAATAATTTAATGATTTATGTTAATTTTAGTGATTACATTAAATTAAAACATGCAACTTTATTAGTAACGTCTTACTACAAAATAAAGTTATATTATTGTACTCGTATAAATTAATTTAAACATTTTAATATTTGATGTATTTGTTCAAATAAAAAACTGTTTGAAAACATTTAATAATAAATGCATACGGTTTTAGCAAATAATACCTTTGTAAGTCGAAGAACAATTCCGGAAATCCGAATTTCAGTGCTGCAAGCTCTGTGAAAGTTCAAATTATGTATTGTAAGATTGAAAATTGAAGGCAATTTATTTCTTAAATTTATATCATAACTGAAAAACTGTGTACATTAATTAAAAACAAATATACTTAAATGTTTTACGTGTATATCGTCACCGGGGTATTTTTTTTCGTGTAATTAAAATGTATGCAGCCGCTTGCAGTAATTATTGCCGCTCGGTGTTCCGCATACGTTTAAATAAAATACTAAAGTGCGCTCAGATACGTGCCTTGAATGGAACACTAACGAGTTTGAAAAAATACTCGCCTCTCACTTCTACATTCAATGAATTTTGCATAATTATTTACAAGATTATGAAATTGTAAGAAAACTGAAAATATAAATAACGAACGAAATAAATGACAATTATATATGTATATACATAAATGATTTTTAATCATTTCAAACCAAGCCACACAAGACAATTTGCTTGTAGAACAAATGACCTCTGAGTTCTAAGGGGTTGGTAATAGCCATGTGCAGGTCCATTCATGCAGATAGGTAGGCCTCTAACAATCAATTTTTTATAAGGATTTAACAAGCGCTTGACCACGATTTGAATAAAATAGGTTCCAGGAATAGGCATGAAACCTTGATTTTATTTGGACTTCCATACGAACTTTCTTCCCTTATTTCATTACCACACAGGTTGAAATTTCTTAAACGCTAGACAAATTATTTATTTGTTTTTTTCAAGTGTCTAAGTACAATATTTCATGGTTTTATCTTCATTAATGATGAAGTTCCGTACAAACTATCCTCCCCTTTTCAACCGCTTCATATCTTTTTTACAATTAAAGGTAACTTACGACCTTTACCAAGATACCAAATTTTATGAAAATCTGTTCCGGGATTAGGAAAATACTGTTTCGGGATTAGACGTGAAGGCGTGATTTTATTTGGACTTCCATACGAACTTTTATCCCCTATTTTATCAACATGTGAAACCCGCATCCCAATCGGTTAAGCCATTTCTGAGATTTGTGTGCACAAATAATCTGACAAGTAGACTATAAGACTAGCAGATAAACAGACAAAAATTCTAACAATCGTTGTTTTGCGTTATATATCGTTGATAAATACCCTTACGATAGTTATTATATATTTCCCATGTACAAACATCGATCAGTTATACTTTTATTATGTGTATGTATATATTTTATGTGTCCCAGTAACTTTATGTAATGAGACATATTAACCTTCAATAAGAAACTCTATTGATATGTACACTTATTTATTCCAAGGATAATTTGTGTGTATGAAATTAATATCTTTAATCTTCCTAAATATTATCAAATTGAAAGTCTATAGCCTATCTAAATCTAGTTGGATTTCCATCCATTGGCATTTTGATGTCCACTGCTGGATAGAACTCATCGAAGGGATATATCCATCAATAGTCACCGTGCTTTGCATTTCGTGTTGATGGCCAATTTGTGTTACAAATACTCACGAGAACTCTGCACGCAAGTGAATTTTGTACTTGTCATCTGTTACGTCTTAGGAAGAACGAGAGTGTGACTAATTTATAAAAGGAAAGTCATATATCATACGCTTAAAATTGACACAGAAAGCTAAAGTTTAAAATTACTTCTTCATTACTAAAATATCTACATGTAAATGTTACATAATATAGTATTTATAAATACTAAACTTGCATAGGTACTGATTTACTAGATTACCTCGCCTATGTCGTATGCGAGGTAATCTAATAAACATTTCTTGCCCCTTCTAAGTTTTGGGCTTAGTTTCTTGTAAGTTAATATATAATGTCAAGTTATTTGTAATGTTACTTCAAATTGACTTGAGTTTTGTCATTTATGTATAAGATACTCAAAATTTTAAGTTTTTTTTTATTATGTTAGTCAGTTATAACATTGTTTATATTTATGTACCAAATTATTTCCAGTCTTTTTTGTTAGTTCCACCCTTCGCAAACCTTCTAGGATAATTCCTCATTCATAATTGCAAATGCTGATTTCTGTAATTCAATATTTTTGACTTCGACTTTCTTCATTTTGTTATGTATAAAAAAATCACTTTCATCTTATGACATATTCCAAATATCTATTCTAAAAATATCACAATCGTTTTCTGGTATTACAATAAAATTAGTTAATATTTTAAAGAATTAGCAAAACACGTGATGATTTTGACATTGGTTATTGTAGTCCTTTGTAGGAACTTATAAAAGTTTATTAAAAATAGCTTCGAATACAAAATAATTAAGCAGATGTTATTAAACATGAAAGCCTCCACAAAGCATAAAATGTTGCGCTGAAATTATTGTCATAAAACTTTAGGCGACGAAATTGCTTAAGACAAGGACTATTCAGGAAAATTTAAACAGAAAAGTTTTATAAGAGCTCAACTTTATCCACATTATTTTCAAGCCTAACATTTACGTATCTTTGTCTGAATTTTAGGAGGGTAATGATTTCGGCGAGTATTTGTGTGTAGTTGATTTTAATAAGTGCAGTTAATTGTCACATAATTAGAAATCCCAGATAGAAATTGAACCGTGGAGTTCACTTTTAAGTCAAATGTAAATATAGGTGATTGCACCAATATAAAAACCGTAGTATTTAATAGACAGTGTTGATTTAAAAATGAATACAAAAAAAATCCTATGATAAAGGTTGACTCAACATGAACCTCAAGCACGTTCTTGTGCTTAGCTACTGAGATGCCACA
>DWLR01004936.1:0-11507 GCA_018246295.1 Papilio alexanor hazarajatica | reverse complement strand
CAGAAACCTTCTACTTCACGCCTGTCTTCTGTGAGGTCGTGGTATTTCACCGGTCGAGCGGGCCATTCGTGCAACAGCAAATGCTGCTGCGGACTCTACCACTGTAAGACCTTTGTGTACCATAAGCACCTCACATGTGTTTCTTCTTATTAATAAAAAGGTAGTAGGTAGAAGTTGAATCGTAAATGAATGTTGAAAATAAGCCAGCCGTCTTGATATTACTTAAGAGAATTGTAAAATAATTACTATTACAAGCATAACATGTTTTTTCACATCCACAGAAAGTAAATTAATATGCTTTGATAGGGTTAAGGAAATACTCATTCTCGATTCGCTCACGTTTAACAATATGAAAAATTATTCAACGCGGCGGCAAATAACGCCACATGAAACTTTGCTGTAATACTTACTCTGCGGCCGACGCGTTCGACGAGGTACAAGCCGGCTATAGAGGCGGCGAGCTGCACCGCGCCTAATATCACGGCGTGTCCCGCAGGCGAGACCAGCGCCGGCTCGGTCACGCTGCCCGCGATGAGCGTGCTCGCGTGCGTAACACTAACCGCCACGGGCGTTATCTCGGGTGTCACGTCGTTGCCTGCATCCTGCACGAGCAGGAACACGCGCTCGGCGTACTGCAGCAGCGCGAGTACGCCGCACATCTCCTGCCCCACCACCGCAAACCCACCGATCAGGAAAGCGTGACGACGACACTTGTCGCTTACTAAAAAGTTTAACAAGAAAATAGCTGTTCCAAATTTTATTACTGCTAGGGAAATAAATCAGTATTCACATTCTCAATATATGACAGCAGATAAGCTTAAGCTTGCAAGGTTATAGGAGAATTCATAAAATTCAAAAGCAACTATTTGTTATTTTTGCAAAGCGTGCATTAACCGTAGTGCACACTGCCACGGCAAGTAAGCAGACGCCGTAGTAAAATGGACCGTTGACCCATACAAAATTATCGGAATCCACTGAATGAAGACAACAAGGTTTTGATCTTTATGGCGACCTGTAGGATGATGATGCTATGACGTACACTGCTACTTACACATGTCCTTGGCCAGCGCGTACCAGGAGGTGGCCGTAGTATCTGCCGGCGGCAGCGCGGCCAGCTCAGCACGCAAAGCCGCGGCCGGCGGCGCGCCGCGCAGCCAGCTCAGCGACCGCTCCGCCGCCTACCACACGGCCATATATCAATATCACAAAGGCACTCCTCCAAACTTGTGTAATTGTGACACTGAAGCAAGAATCGAGGTTCTTTAACTTGATGGCAGTATTTTGTAATGCGTTATCACTTCTAACAGCAAACTCAGAACCGTAAGTAGTAGTAGTAACCTCAGGAAGAAAGCAAGACTTTGCAAATTACTTACTTCAAGTTTCCCGCTGGCAGCAAGAAAGGAGGGGGACTCGGGCATAAGCAGGAACGCGAAGCAGTGGCCCACCGAGAGTGCCAGGCACCACCACAGCACTGTTCTGCAACACCATAACTACAGCCGATATAGACAATAATTAACATACTCAAGGAGTTGGTTCTATAGTGGGGTGAGCTGAGATGGGATGAGGTGAGGTAAGGTGAGGTGGGGTGAGGTACGCACGCATGCGGCAGACGCGCCTGCGCGGCGAGGTACATGAGCAGCACTCCAAGGTTGTGTGCCGGCACCAGCGCCGCTGTCGCCGCGCCTCGCCACTTCGAGCTACACATCTGCACAATAATTTTAAGACATTAACGAACACACTTGAGAGCGCTCCGAAAAACTTTTGCTTGAATTTGGCGACTCCAAGAAAGCACCACGACCTAACCGAAAATTAACTTGATCTAGAGAATATCGGCGGCCTAATCTACCTTCGCCTTCCTATCTATGATTCTCCACTTATGTTCAACTATCTCCTCTTTCTTGGCTACATCTTTCTTCAGCCCTGTTAAGGCGACCAACGCATCAACTCATCTAATCGGCGTGGATGCATTGTGTGATGTATATATAAAAGGATGGTGAGTTGACCTCTTGCGCGAGCAGCGGCGCTTGCGCCCAGGCGGCTGCGGCACCCAGGCCGGCCGCAACGCGCGCCGCCAGCACGCACCACGCGCCGCCCACCAGCTTCAACGACCAGCACGCCTGCGTAATGCCAACATTAACTCACACGAACCATAAAACGTAACCAGAGAAAATAATGACGAATGAAGCATTCTCTTCAAATTTCCATCTAAATTAACGAATCCGATTCTCTGTGTATACCATGCCTGCCATTTGGAAGAATGTATTACTTCAGATACTTCAGATAGTCACCATAACGGTAGTCTTACATATCTGAAGTCAAAACAAACCATCAAAAAAGTACCACAAACTCTTAAACTATAGAAGAAATGTAGAGGTACTTCTACGTTTCGTCCGCATCGCGCAAGTCCTAACCCTCTTTCCTGTCCCATCAACTATCCATAAAATACCTATTTTCATTCTTATCTTCTTCATTCTAGATGCGTTGTACAGGAACGATCCTGCACAAATTCGCGGATTCGGATGAGTAGCGGTATATAAAATCTCACGAGCTGCTAAACTGACTCACAATAAAAGTAACGGAGGTGGCGATAACCGCGAACTTCCTGCCGTGTGTGAGCGCGCGCGCGCTGAGCGGCACGCCCAGCAGCGATGCGGCGAAAGTGGTCACAGCCGCGCCCACCGCGGCGCCGTCACCTCCCGCCCCGGCCCCCTCGCCGCTCGCCAGCGACACCCAGCCCAGCGCCAAACCGAACGATACCGTCGGCACGTTGACTGCAACAAATAAAGTTTTAAACCAGCTGCCAATAAATTAATGCTAATTTCTTTTTTTTTGTGCACGTTACACAGAGATAACATTTCCTATCCCCAACACTCTCGAATTGACAGTTGACATTTTTATAAGATGGATGTGTTGGGTGTAACATGAGACTAGTTTGTGTGTAGATGACAGCTATAGACAGAACAAATCCAAAAAAAAACGTTTCGGACACAGCATCAACTATCAAAAGTCGAACGCCGACTCAGGACTGTGTACGTTTTTTTAAATAATATAATATAAATAATTTAAATGTACCTACGCACTAACTGACAAAATACGTAGATAATAAACACAAAAAAAAAACGGATAATTAAGATAATAATAAAAATAATAAACCTTTTTAATTCCATATATACATAACATTACAATTTCACTTTTGTTAGTATTGTTAATATTTACCTTAGTTTTTAGTTTTTAGTGGTTTTTTAGTAAACAAAATTGGTGGTGCATTTGGTCAGCAGCAGATCAGCAACTACGCACAGATTGGAATACCCATAGAACCCGAGTCTAATGTTGGGCTGCTTACATCTTCTGTGCTGGTGAAACAAATCAATATGTAACATTAGCACTTGAACTTCGAGCGCAGGCCGCAGCAGAAGTCCCAATTTCTGGCAGAATCTATCCAATCAATTCAATTAAAATTTTTGTGTTTTGTGCTATTTAATAATGTAATATTAAATACCTTATATGAGTATATACATATATTCCCAAGGAGAGTTGGCGTCAGGCAGGCGGCCGGCCGTAAAACTCTAGCCAAAACCAGATGCACTATGGACTACAATAGAGTCCAGGATATATGGAAATGTAGTACATACATACGGTGTCGACCCTACGCAAGTGGGAAAAAGGCAGGGAGATGTTGATGATTTTTAGTTTGTTAGTATTGTTAGTTAAGTAATTTTTTATATGGATCCCTCTTTGGGTGAAAGCCTCCTCCATCTTTCTCCAACCCATTCTATCTTTACCCAATGACAACCAAACTTTCCCTGTCACTTGGACTATATCATCAGCCCACCGTTTAATTGGTCTCCCAACATTTCTTTTTCCCGCTTGCCCCTTCGATCGCGTAACCTCTATAGTCCACCGGGTATCAGTGAAGCGTGATATGTGACCAGCCCATTGCCATTTTAATTTAAGCGCTTGCGTAAGAGCATCAGTTAACTTTGTTCGCTGACTGATGTTTCTACTTGTTATTTTTTGTATTTTCGTAATGTTCAATATACTCTTTTCCATTGAATGTTGTGTAGTTATAATCTTGGATAATTAAGATAATAACCGAAAATTAATAAGACAAATTAAACAAACGATATAAGGACGATCTATTGCATCGTTAACAGTTAGGTTTTATTGGTTCGATTGGGTTGTAGGTGGCAGCACCTGCCACTAACGAATTGGGATGACCGACGGCGGAGTCAATAATAGCGAATAGGACTAACTGTAAACCTAGTACGCGCGGGATATCATTAGTATAAAGTTCGATTACTTAGGAAATTCCTTATTATGCATACGAGACGATCGGGTACTCCGTACATATATAGTTTATATATGAGTCCTTTGTGTCAGGCTTTATCGAACGCCATCGTTAACAGTGTAGGTTTTTTTTTGGGATTGATTTGCCACTGTTTGCCTCGAGGAGGCATTTACAGTTACGCCGGGCTTGAGGCGGCAGACCGCTGAAGGCGCCTAGCCTAAGCCTCGTTAAGAGTAACTAAGCTCGAGGTCTTCCTCGGGAGCCTCGACTCGGGCCGTTACTCGTTTCGGCGGACACTCCATTTAGTGACTGGGCACAAGGATCCCCGAGAGGGGACCTTGGCTTGGGCTGTCACTCATTACGCGTTTAGTATTCCGATTCGAGGATGCCCGAGAAACCTCTTTGCGGCGTGAAAAGAAAAGGGGTGCGCTTTTGGTAGGGTTTATTTATATCCTCCATTTCCGAAACCACTCACCGAAGGTGGTAGCTGCAGTCTGAAAGCGACGACATCTATATGTCTATATGTGTGATGTGAAGCTATCTTCACATCACACATATAGTCGACATGTCGCTAAGGCCGCGTTGGCGTTTGGTAAGTATGTGCTTCGTGATGCGGTGCACTTGATTGGCGCGAAAGCCGAATTGTTCGGGGATTGGAAGTGCTTTCGTATACATAAAGGAACGTAGGCGGGCTAATATTAAACGTTCATAAATCTTCCCAAACGTTTTAAGAAGACTTATGGGGCGATATGATTTGTTACCGGTTTTGAGGGTTTGAGGAACCCTATGACCTCTGCGTCTTTCCACTCGCTGGGAAAGACACCTTGGATCATTTCCGCGTTATAGACGAGTTCGAGAAGCTAGTCGTAATAATATTAGTCGGTGATCCGAGTGAAGCTTGTGTATCACCTCAATGCTACGTAGGGTAAGATTGATATTTTTAACGATTGCAATATCAAGCACATGCGGTGTGTGTTCCACTGTGTGAGGGTAGTGCGTAGGCTCTATGGGCGCTACAATTTCGAAATCGAGTAGGTCCGACAGGGAGTCGAGCGCTCGACCTCGATCAGTAATTTTGGTTGAGTTTCATCGAATGTGCTTGCTATTTAAATCGCCTGAAAGTATAGTAGCACCTCCTATAGATAGGAGGGCTTCGAAGTCGGAACGCGAGATAGTTGCGCTTGGTCTACATGGAAGGTAAACCGAAACTAATGGGGGCATGGCCTGTCATGGCCAGCTGACAGATCGAAACCTCTAAATGTGTTAGCGCGGGCGTTTCGATCGGTACACAGCGCAAAGATTTCTTGTAATAAACAATAGCGCTACCGCCTGGGGCGTCGGTCCTATCGTTCCTAACGATTTTATAATTGGGGATATTAGATCCCTTCTAGTCGGTTTAAGGAAAGTTTTTGCACTAGTAGTACGTCGACTTAATAATCACGAAGAAAGTTATGAATTTCGTCGCTTTGATTTTTGACTCCATTCGCGTTATAAAAAGCTACATTAATCGACCGTGGTTTAACTCTGCCGTTGCTACGTGCCAGAGTCGGAGGACCAGTGTAGGTACAATAGGTAGGTAGGTACGTACAATAAAGTCAACTCTTGATACTTGAGAGGATTAAGCCGCTAATTAGATCAACAAACATTTTAGGCCTGCTAATTCCTATCACTCCATAGATTTATCAAAAGAAAAAATCTTTTGCTATTTACAAACTAACGAAGATTTAAATTATTCATAATTTAAATCTTTTTATTAATTAGAATGAAACTCAAACCCACTTCTATTATTAAATAAAAACAAAACTCAAATTGCGCCTTGTCTGGCGATTATCTCTAGGCGCTTGGGATTATGGAGTACCGAGAGCGAAATAAGTATCGTAATAATTAAATCTTTTATTTATATCGCAAACAATAAACTGATATTAACATGATTATTATTAACATAACAACTACACAAGAGTCGTAAATTAATTTTTAAAATGTAAACATTTTCCTCTTCGCTCTGCCAAGGGAACCTCCAGCGCATCAGGCGCGAAGTCGCGGATGTAAACTTGCGCCCACACTACAGTAGATGTGCGGATATAAAATATTTGTAATTTACTACACATGGAAGAGGAAAGAGGTGTTAACAATGAGGAAAAATAAAAAATTAATGTAAATGGTTTTTTTTTTCTTGTGATAACGACGTATCTTCTAAAGTTCATCATTAAAATTAATGATATTTTGAATAAAGTTTTCTGAAATTAAATCATACAAACACTTTTAAGTTATCGTTGTAAAAGAAATTATTTTCTTACCAACTGAGTTTATTCGTATGGAAATGGTTCTATGAAATCGAATGTTTTCAATTCACTTATCGGAAGAACAACAACAAATCTAATTCGTCGTTCGGTCGAACGTTAATAAATCTAGATGTAATTCGGATCAGTTCAAATGTATCACTAACGCGAAAGATTAGACATTTAAATTTGGCCGTGAACTTAGTCCCGATAAAGTGAAGTAATGACCACACGTTTGTATGTAGTGCGAATATATGTATTACTAATTAATACACGAAGTACAGAAATATAAGGCAATTGCTAAAACTCATTTGATATGCATACTCACTCAGGACTACCAGCAGCAGCTGATGGCAGGCGCCGCGCGCGGCCGCCAGCCGCCCCAAGCCCAGGCCAGCAGTCATCGTGCATAAAATGCACAAAATACCTCAAAATGTTAACACATTTGCACACAAAAACTACTACTAACACTCGACTAATCTCTGCTGTACACTTGCTCAGAGCTATGTCGATTGCTGTCGTGAGGGGGCGAGCAGAGACGATGCCTGCTCGTTGCGGCGGCGCGGTGCGGCCGAATGGCGTACAAGCGCGCGCGCACCGATATATACTATGGGCGACAGCGCCGACTGAGTGGCGATCTGCAGCGTTCAGTTATTGTCTTTTATGAAATTCCAACCGACAGACCGGGATAAGTACTGTAAATGTTTTTTACGGATCTCCCAGTTGGGTAAAAAACAGCTTGATGTATCTTAAGGACAAAATACTGAACATTCTTTTTGGTAAAAACAAAAGAAATGTCTCGAGTCTCATCATTTATCCCTTTAATGCCGGATGGGGGTAGGCTGTGGTAAGCAATAGTTTTGCAATGGCCAATAAAGCGATGTCCATCTGAGTGTCCGTTGACACTGGTGTAATATAATGAAGGTAGCTATGTACTAAAACGCATTCTCATGTTAATCATAATCTACTACTTTACAAGCCATATACGGTCGAAGTGATCATCTCTATCAGCGATGTAACCTTTTCATACCTGGGAGTTGTGTAATAAAGAACTTTATTATTCGATCCCCTAATTTTAGTCTACCGCTATCCACCCCATGAGAGTAACACGATCGTGAGAGGTTGCATACAGTGTACCATAACTAACATTATCATATGTAGTTGGTCAAACGTTGTTGTGTGATTATCGGCTACTGATCAAGTTATTTCATTTGTTATCAGCTTGTCGTGGTTTTGACGTGTTGACTCTTGACCCTCCGAATGCTCAAACATATTTGTAATATTTGAACATATTCTCTATATTATGAGAACAGATTAAAACTGTAGACTGGTTAAGACATATGTTTACTTATTACACAAATCTGTTTGTAAATCGGTAAGTTATGAGTAAATAAACTTAAAAGTTTTGTTGAAAAGTGGTTATAAATCATCCTAAGAAAGTTTAAAAAAGTATCCTTGAAAATGCCCAATTAGATTCATTGCAACAGTAGCAAGTTGCAAGTTGAAGTTACTTCATATTATAGTTAATCAGAGAAGAAAAAGAATTACCTACCAAATTGCATAGAAATTTTGCCGTCAATCAGAGATTCCACCCGACGGTCGTCCGAAGGCGGTACCTTATCCCATTCATCAAAGAAAGTAACTGTCAAGAACGTATATTCACAGGGAAGACAACGCGTTAACATGTCCATAGTATCGTATAGTATTATAATAAATTAATATCCTTCGACGTGTAAAGCGGAAGTGATTTGTCCAAAACCTTAGTGCCCAATATCGGATGGCACATGTCAGACTTCCGGCGAGTGAGAGCAGAGAGGACGACCTCCGCCACGACCCTGACCCATGCCCTTAGCAACGCATTGCACATCCTGTAAATATCCATCAGTATGGCCAGATAAGCAACGCGTCTTTGTTAAGACACATAGCTTGTGGAGCGGCTTATGGAAAAACTCGAAAAAATATAAATATACTAAAGTATACATTTAATAACAGACTTGAATAGCTAGTACGTATAAAATTATTTCTTTATAACAGGTAACCAAATAAAAGTTTTCCTACTAAAGTATTCAAAGTATACATAGGTAGTGGTACAAAGTATAGTATAGTAGTATACAAAGTATACATAATATAATTCAATGTAACAATGATGTGAGGTAAAAAGGTTTCGTATAAGCATTTAAGTAAAATATAAGCTATCCGTTTACAATGAAAATGACGTAATGAAATGTTCGTTAATGACGATATCCTTTAGTGTTCACTCTTCTCATATTTAAACCTGATAATACTGTTTGAAATGTGAACTTGCCACACGGAATACATCAAACCCCTAACATCTAGTGACGGACTGAATGCCCCAACCTTACCTTTCAGAAATAGTGTTACTAAGAAAACCAGCGCTTCAAAATTATTTAGCTGTTACTTTAACTTTAAGCGTTCAAAGAAGACTTTAAATCAAAAGGAAAGGAGTTTTATTCCTTCATGGAACCCCATATCGAAACAAGAAAAAAAATATC
The DNA here is from genome assembly GCA_018246295.1 of Papilio alexanor hazarajatica. NCBI lineage: Eukaryota > Metazoa > Arthropoda > Insecta > Lepidoptera > Papilionidae > Papilio > Papilio alexanor. The sequence goes on along the minus strand of DWLR01004936.1, from coordinate 2,427 downwards.
GATATCACATTTTGTAGGTACATACAATCGTACCACCGGCCACTCGGCTGTCGTAACTTGAAAATTATTTTTGGATAATTGTCAATTAAACATGATGATGTCGATATTGTTCGTGACACAGCTTCCGTAAACAGACCGGGTAACATAAGGTCATGCGGAAATGAGCTCTCTCTCTGTCTCTCGGTCAGTAGGAGACAAGCGCATTGTTTGGGACTGTTTTCCCTAAACGCGCGTGGCTAGGCCTGGCACACCACATCGCACCAGATTACGAACGAGCTACAGGTTGTCGATAAACAAGTTATTTATAAGTACTAGTATTATAAAGAGAAAATGTTTGATTGTTTATGCCGTATGATCGCAAAAACTACTGATCCGATTTAAAAATTCTTACAGCAATAGCAAGTAGCAATCCTTACTGTAAATGAAGTCGAAGAAGAAGAGAGGTGTATGTTACTTTTTCAATTTCTATATATCTACGCTTACATTTTTGTCGATTGTGTCGAGTACTTATAATATGGCATTTCTTAAATATCTATCGGACGAACCACACCAACACTGACAATCACAGAGATTAGGCCAATCTTTCTTTAAACATCAAATAAAACAAAGTGAAGCTTAACACTTTAACTGTTTAGGTAACTTCGTTAGGGAGTTATTGGATAATTGCTACAAGTAAATTCGATTCGATTAAAACGCTTCTCGAATAATCTTTTGAAAAAATACTGTTTTAACACGTTGCAGTTCGCGTATCTGCTTAAAACAACAAAAATCTATAAAGAAAATCTTAAATTTCAAGGCTTATTTTACTCCATGCTCTACCCTTTTTCTTCAATTCTCTGCCTTGAGAGAAAGGACTGTCAAACGTTTCTTTTTTTTTTGCAAAATTTATGTTAAATGTGTGATGTGTGAATTTACGTTAAGTGTGTGTGCAAAATAACATAGAACGAACATTTATCATTAATAAATGTTCATTTTATGACTTACTAACATCAATCCTACCTTTTTTTAAAATTTTTGCCTGTCTTTCTCTCTGTGCGTCACGATTTAACTCTAGAACGGCTCGACCAATATTAATGGAAATTGGTATATAGCAAGAACACGTGATGGTACAAAAGATAGGCTATATAAAATATCAGTCTATCTGTCTGTCTGCTGTAAGTCCCATTGTAACTTAACAACGACTTGACTGATTTTAAGGATTTGAACCTAAATATGTTTTTGTAAATTGGTTTGTGTAGTATACAATACATAGATATTGGTGTAGCATTGGTACTGTATTGGTACATAGCAAAAACTCGTGACTGCTCTTGCAATTGATAAGCCATATACAATATCAGTAAACCTAATGATAACAAAAAAACATTTTTTGATTTTTCTATATATACAGATTTTTTTTATATACTTTTACAAAAGTTTGGACTCTTGGACTTAATTATTATCGTTTTGTATAGGGCGCGTGATATTTAAAAGTAGGTATTATTAGTATTGTCTCCAGAGAGTTTATGTCATTTGTTCCAACTTGTAATACAATATCTATCTATATATGTATGTATTTACAAATGAAAAGTATTAAAATATGTAGTATATCAGTTATCTGGTTTCCACAGCACAAGCTCTGCTTAGTTTGGGATCAGATGGCCGTGTGTGAATGTCCTGGAATAAAAAAAGTCCATATTTTTGCTCTCTAACTTATTTTTGATCTCTCACAAAACACAGGGATTCCTCCTAAAAGGTTCACATTATTTGCTGACCACCTCAATGGAGGAAAAAATTGTTTCTATTGTATTTTGAGTAATAATGAGGAAGTTTCTGAAGCAATTAGGATTAGATCGCAGGTTTTACCAGGGCATACCAGGAGTTTATCCGTAGCCTTCATAGACAGGCTTAGCATGCAAGGCACGCGCCGCGCGCCACGATCTTTCTTACGACGTTTTAAGTTACTCTGGAAAATACATGTGAAATTTAGTCTAAGAAAAAGTTATGTGTAAAGCACTTAACTTTTTCTTATGAAGAGGGAAGGTATGAGATATAATTAAATTATTCTCCATGCCACCTTTTGTTCTATTCGTAGGGTAAAGATGCCGATTATGAGATACCAATTTTATTTTAGGCCACAAAACATTAATAATTACACCAATGACTATGAATATTACAGTATATGATAGAGTATTTAATGAAGTTTATCTGTGAAAGACCGTTTAGAACTAAGTGTAAAACATTTTTTTTTTAGTATTTTAGATAATATTAGAAAATTCAGAAATGGCGTTTCAGGTAAACGGTCGCCTATTATGAGATAGTAAGGGTATTAGATTTTTTTTTATTGGGCTTGAGTAAAGATTTGGAGAAAAGGATAAAAATCAATTTGAATAAAACTTTTTAATAAAGATATCTTAATCAACAAGATCATACTTCTAAATAAAAAAACGT
>DWLR01004935.1:0-11509 GCA_018246295.1 Papilio alexanor hazarajatica | reverse complement strand
TACGCAGATTTAAAATATTTTGCAAATTATAACCTGTGTACAAAGTGGTCTCAAACTTTTGGCCGGCAGTGTATCTCCATGGCGTGAAATGATTTGAGTGATTGTTATTTATTACATTATTTTTTAACATGGGTGTTTTTATACGCGCTTTTCGATACGAATAATTAGGCAAAATGTATGTTCAAGTTCTTTGAGAGATTTAGTGACTTTAACATGAAAATGAGTTTTCTAACTCTTCAGGTATAATATTCTAGAACTCGTTGTGATAAGAAGTAAAGTTGTAAGAACATAACTTTTATGAGCTATGCGCACAACGCGGGGACTTCTTCAAAAATGTATACGCTCAGGGAAGAGAATTCAAGATGAACGCAGTACATTGTAAACACAACTTTAACAAAATTAAACCTATGTTAACTATTAACTCGCTTTTATAATTTCATTATATGAGTTATGACATGAATATAAAATGCTTTTTCCACTTGCATAGGGTCGGCACAGTATGTACTACTCTTCGATATATCCTGGACTCTACTGTAGTCCATACTGTTACTGGTTTTAGCTATACATGAATATAAAGAAATATACAAAGAAAATATGAAAACAAATCAAGTAAAACCTTAGTATCATTAACAATTAGTCATTACAATTTCGACAACTTTTAATTCTTTCTTCTGGTATCTTCTTCCAAATTACTAGGTAGGTAAAGCTCCTTTCCAAAAAAAAGTTAATCCGATCATCATCAAGTTTCACACCAGCTGGGCTAACCTGATTGGACTGATTACAAGCAAAAATCTAAATCGGTCCAGCAATTTTATACTTCATTAGAAACATGCATACTCATTGCATTCGATATTCATTGTAAATTAGCTTATTAAAGATTTTATAGGAAGTTAATAATAAAAATGTTAAAGTATGAGGTAGTACATTTAATTTTTAAATTAAAATATATCACGCTAGTTTTTTTTCAAGGTAGTTATGAAGCATGAATTCTCTCTTTATAATAGCCAGATGTAGGAAGAACACGAGTAAAATACCTAACCACAGACGCGCTAATTAATTTTTGTTTGCACCTTTCAGGCTCGCTGGTATCAACAAAAAACTTTGGTATACATACAAAATTTCCACGATATCATACCATTAAAATATAATTCAAAGAATAAACTCGTTAGTAACATAATTCGCGGAAAACATTAAATAAGTCAAGGCTTCTAAATCTATAAAACGGTTAAAACAGGGTAGGTGCTAATAAGTAGTCAACACGTCTCTCGATAATTGTATAATTTAATAATCGTTTAAAAAGTTATTTTAATTTCTCTGACTACTTAAACTGTTTTTACAGTCATATTTTATCATATATTAAGAGGTCAGAGATATCTATGTGTATCAAAACCATTTTCCGAACGGCGACATATAAATGCTGTGTAAAATCACTTTCAACTCAACGATGTCAAACGACATTAGCGAGACACAAAAAACTATTGAGGAGGCTTTGCTGCGCAGAATGGAGGTTTTGAAAGTGCAGTTAAGTGCATCGTGCGCGTCTTCTAAAAACGACAACTTAAGCCAACTTAGTAAAGTGTTCAGTGACGTGCAAGACGTGTTTGGGCTTCTGAGGCAAATTACGGAGGCAAGAGGAGCCGTAGATGTTATGTCTAGATCTGAGTCAAGATACCGCAGGAAGCATCTAATCCTATCCGGTGTGCCCGAGGCAGATAATGAGGATGTGTCTTCTGTCATTGTAAAGATACTAGATAAACAGCTCGCCTGTTGCAAAATATCAGCATCCGACTTATCTACTGCTCACAGACTTGGCACTTCTTCAACGGGACGTCATCGACTTATTCTTTTTCGATTTGAAGATATAAGTCTGCGTTCGACCGTTTGGCACCAAAAATCATACTTATAGGGCACTACTTATATCATTTCCGAGTTCCTAACACAGCATCGACAGAATTTATTTGTGGAAGCACGCAGACGATTTAGTGTCCGAAACGTATGTACGCTGGATGGCAATATTTGTATCAAATTGCCTACTGGTGATCGTTTACACTGCCGACGAGCTGAAACAACTCATGGACGTGCACTGTGCGGCGCAGATGGAGCCTGCTCATCAGTCTCAAGAAAAGGCCGAGCAAGGTCGTCCCCGGCGCGCTAAATCTAAGTGAATGCAAATATATACACGGTCACAAGGATACAATGACTGTGCATAAAATTGTATTAAACATTTTTTTTATTATTTCTTTTGTATGCTGTAAACAAACTCATTCTAACTTATAGTTACCAAAATAATTAAATACTTTCCCTCTAAATAACTAACTTATTGATAAAATTTTGAGCATTTTTTACCATGTCTGTATTGCAGTTTCCTTAGAGAACTTTTTTTTTCTCTTCTTTCTGTTCTTTATATAAATGTACATGTACATCTTCCTGCCCTTTTCCCACTTGAGTAGGGTCGGCATAGTATGTACTACTCTTCAATATATATTGAACTCTACTCAAGTCCATGGTGCAACTGGTTTTTGCTATAGTTTTACGGCCGGCCGCCTGCTGACGCCAACCCTCCTTGGGAATATATATACTTATACAATGTATAAGGTATTTAATATGACATTATAAAATAGCACAAAATACACTAAATTTGAGTTGAATTGATTGGATTGATTCTCCCAGAAGTTGAGGGTTCTGCTGCAGCCTGCGGTCGAAGTTCAAGTGCTAATGTTACATATTGATTTGTTTCACAGAAGATGTAAGCAGCCCAACATTAGACTCGGGTTCAATGGGTATTCCAATCTGTGCGTAGTTGCAGATCTACTGCTGATCAAATGCACCAACAATTTTGTTTTTCGCAAATAACTTATGTTGTATATCATTAACAAATAACAAAGATTTATAAAATTTAAATAAATTAATTTAAAAATATTTATGTCATTTACTTACTATGTTTATATTAATTTATATACTTGTAGCTGGTCTTTTAGCGGTCTCAACGCAATCCCGTAGCTTGTTACTTGCCTACACGCATCGCGCAGCGCACGCTTTACGATCGCACCCGTGTTGTTAATTTCGCCTAGCAACGGCGCGCGCGACGGGTTAGCTAGCGCGCCGCCGTGTTTTTACGGTTCTTTCGGCGCGATCACCCAGTCGTGACACGCTCGCTCTGACGTAAGTTCACTGTCTTCCTTTGATCGCCCATGTTTTACAGCCGTGTTCTGTACCGTGTACCTATAATTGTTGTGTAAGTGTAACAGACGTTGTTTCCAATCTCATTTGAGTTCTAATTGAGATCCCAATCCTGTTACCTTACAGCGGTTGCCCAACTAGTGGCTTCGAATTATAACCCTGAGGTTTACGTACTTTTTTGTCGTCGTGAATGCCGCAATAGATACTGATATCGTGTAAATCGTTAAGAAAAACGTTAACACAAAAGTGACTTTGTACATTTAGTCGTCGCGAGTGCTGTCAGTGTCGCGATAGATACCTACGCCGTGTTAATCATTACGAGAAACGTAAACACAAGTTACGTACTTACCTAATTCGTTAGTCTATGCGCAATGCCGAGGAACACACGGAACATGAAACTTGTAGCGAACAAAGACCACCGGTTTCATGGAGTTCTTTATCAGGGTGCAAGCGGAGACCAACTGGACCCTGATTGAGACCCTGAGATCCGGACCCTGGCACCCGAAGCTTCAACGCCAACACCCTACACCTGCACGTCCATCGACCACCCGCACGCGGTCACCGGAGACAACTTCTCCAAGTGTACTGCGAGATTCGACGGGAGGTCACGCGAAGCGGAGGTGCTGGAGATGTTCATCGATGTGGTGCAGGTATTTAAGGAGTGCGCTGGCGTCAGCATGACGAGCACGCGCTTCGGGGACTGCTGGTGTTGCTGGAAGGCGACGCGGCTGTGTGGTGGCGGGACGCACACACCTCCGTGCACGCCTGACCAAACGCCGTAGCGCGCCCGCGCACCATGTACGGGACGCAGCAGCCGGGTGTAGTACGGGTGCAGTACGGGTGCGAGCGACACTATTGTCGCGAAACTACCATTTCACTCGAACGACAGTCAAAAATGTGATTGTCACAGGTACCGTCCAAAACACCCGTGTCCGGACAGCACCTGTGTGAGCCGGAAGGTGAAGGACCCGTGGGTCCTCCCGCAAAATTACTGGAGCCGTGGACGTATGGCCTTTAGCATGCGGAGGCCGTATTCAGCGTCCGCTAGGCCACTCGCCCAGAGCTCCAGCACTCTTAGGCTTCTCCTCTCCCGAGCACGGGCGATCTCCTTCGGGGAGAGTGAATCGACCAGGGCTCTCTGCTCTGCTCGCGCCCGGTAGGCTTCAGCCAGCGCTCCCGCTTCTATCTCCCAGGGGGGAGTGCCGGCCAAAACGCAAGCCGCTGCGAGGCTCACCGTGCGATATGCCCGGCAGGCACGCAGCGCAACAATGCGTTGCGGCCTACGGAGGAGGACCCTGTTCGGCGCGTCGAGGGCTTCTGCCCATATCGGCGCGCCATACTGGGCCATGCTCCGGATGACCATTGTGTACAGCCTTCTGTACACGCAGCCAAAACTTGCAAGTCCATGACAACGCTGAACCTGTCCTTATTGTTTTAACGTGTGGAAGATGCGAACCTTATGCGTGTCCCGTATTCGGGGCAACCAGGGATTTCTGTGGGACTCTTCCACGCTCAGAGTTGGTCCCACGCTCAGAGTTTAAAATGACTCTTAAGGAGGTGGGCATACCCACTAAAAACCACACGTTCACTCATGACCATTGTGGACGCTACGGGCGCATGACTAGCACGTTACACCGCGACGCCCACTGGTCGCCTCGGGATGGGGCCCCGCAATGTGACAATTTTGGGGCGCTGCACCCCAATTTATTGTGGCGCTCCGCGAAGACGACACCATGCAATGCAGGTTCGGGATTCCCCACCCTCCCCACTGGTGTAGCCTTGAGTAGAGGGCCAATGACTTTTTAGTCCATGTCTTAATAAAGACAAGGACTAAGAGGGTCCGCGGTACAGCGGGGCGAGCTACTGGGATTACGTGCAGGACGTAGGATTGCACGCCATCATGTCCTTCTGCAAGCAGAGGGGTAGTGAGGTCGTGATCACCCACGTCCCGTTCGGCAACCGCAACCCATCTAGAGAGTCGCGCCACCCCGGCCCGGGTTTGTGCCCGCCGCCCGATGAGGCTCACCCGCGCCTTTCCCTGTCCTGATAAGGACGGTACTAAGCTTAGGCTCGCCTCCCTCAAAGGCCGTCCTCTTGTGCGAGCCCACGAGTGGGCCCACAGCTTAACCTAACTAACCTAGCCTATACTAAACTAGCCTAATCTAACCTAAAAGGCACTCGCCTTACGGCGAGACGCCGCCCTCTTTTGCGAACTCAGTATTTGTCCCAATGGAGGAGTTGCGGCCGGTGAGACGAGTCAGACGACACCGGCCGCGTGTGGCTCAGAACACGCAACCGAAGCCACAACACCGCCCCACCAACCTCAGTCCCCTCCACTTACACTTACTAGCCTAACTTAATCTAGAACCTAGAGACGCCGCCCTCGTTTGCAGGCCCACAAGTGGGCCCGCTGGGAGGTTGAGGCCGGTGAGGTGAGCCCGAGACCCCGGTCGCCGCCTTTGACCCAGCTAGGCGAGGTCACGGACCCAGCCACCAATCCCAATCCCTCACCCTAATCTATCCTATCCTTTTTTTTAACCTGGGGGAATCCATTTACAGACCCCCGCGCCTGTGCTGTGCAGGTGGCGCGGGGAGTGTGGGAGTCGCCTACAGGCGTTCGGCAATACCCAATAAACCCCCAGGGCCCACGTCTGTTCGCTGTTGTCGGAACCCGGTAACTGGTTTGACCATTGAGTCCGGTTTCCGACGAGCGACTGCCGCTTAGCGTCGTTTGGGGCGTGACTCTTCTTGCTACGCAAGGTGCGCAGCTTACTTCTAATATATGTACAAACTAAAACTATATACACCAATAATAATATTTACAATAATATGCGCCCAGCGTATTGTATACGCCGGCACCCTCCTGATCTTCGTCGACGGTTTGGGGCTGACGCGGGATTAATTTCCCGCGCCCGCTCGGCGTCCTCTTTCTTTTTTATGACGGACTTTGAGAACACCTGGAAGGTGTCCCAGAAGTTCCGACTCTGCAACATGTTTCTCACTCACAAATATCGTGTGCGCTGCCGAGTCCGACAGCGCAGAATAATGATGGCAAGCAGGTGGCAGAGCTCCTGGCGATTTGGTGCAGATACTTGCCGAAGCACCCGTGCCCGGACAGTAACTGCACCAGCCAGTAGGTGAGAGCTCTCCACCGCCGCCGAATCCAATCCTTGAGGAATGGACGTAGTGCGTCCAGCGTCCACGAGCCAGCTCTAGCTGTTGTGAGCTCCTCCGACCAGTTATTCAGGACCCTGTCCTGGGCCTCTCTTCTCCACGCTCTCACCTCCTCAAGCGTGGGCTCCAATCCACTGCTTCTGATCTCCGCACGGCGCCAGTAGACGTCCACTGGTATACGGTACCTATGATCAACCGGCGCTAGTACGGCTTTATGCCGCAACGCGGAACCGAAGACTTCCTATATGAGATGGTTCAGCACATTCGGGCTGAAGTCGAAAGACGGAAGCTCGTTGTGCTGATATCGTTGGACATAGAGGGAACCTTCGATAACGCGTGGTGGCCGGCGATTAAGTGCCGTTTAGCCGAAACTCGGTGCCCCGTAAACTTGAGGCACCTATTCGATCACTATTTAAGTGATCGAAAAGTGCGCGTCAGGTATGCGGGAGCCGAGTGGACCCGCGAAAACACCAAAGGGTGCGTGCAGGGCTCCATTGGATTGTCCTACGCTCTGGAACCTAAATCCGCTTCTGGTGGAGTTGGAGGAGATGGGCGTTCGCTGCCAGGCTTTTGCAGACGATGTGGTACTGATGTTCTCGGGAGAGGGCGCCGCGAATATCGAAGGTGAGGCCAATGGGGCTCCCGAACATGTTCAGAAGTGGGGTGTTCATAATAAACTTAACTTCGCGCCACATAAGACCATGGCAATGGTGATAACCAGAAAAGCGAAGTACGACACTCCGCGACTGAGCATGGGAGGGAGATCCATTGAGTAATCGAAACAAATTAAGATCCTGGGGTTGACAGTTGACGATAGGCTCAGCTTCAAGGCGCACGTGCAGGCGGTTTGTCGTAAAGCGCAAGGGCTCTATCGTCAGCTGTCAACCGCCGCAAAAGTTTCATAGGATCTGAACCACGAGGTCATCAGGACCATATACGTCACGGTGGCGGAGCCCATCATCCTTTACGCGGCTAGCGTGTGGGTACCGGCGGTGGGGAGGAAGGGCGTGCAAAAACTGTTAAATCAGGTACACCACGGGTTCGCCCAGAAGAGATGTAAAGTCCTATAGGACCGTCTCCCTGCACTCGGCCCTAATACTTGCTGGGTTGCTTCCTCTGGACCTCAGGGTCTAAGAAGCGGCCCTCCTTTATAGAGTAAAGTAGGGTCAAACCCACCAAGTATTGGGAGACTTTGTGCTGGAGAGACCAATCAGGTACGACGATTCTGCGCATCCCGCGCTCTTGGAGGGGCTGCATTTCGACTGCATGGCGGACGGTGACGAAGTGGCCCAGCGAGATGCCGTCGAGGTGAGAATCTACACCGACGGCAGCAAAATAGACGGCAAGGTCAGCGCGGCGCTATCAATATGGAATAGAGCCGCGGAGATCTCTTGCCGTAAATTAAAGCTGGGCGCTTCTGCACCGTATACCAGGCGGAAATGCTAGCCCTGAGTGAGGCCGTGAAATGTATATTGAAGAGGAAAGAAGGGATCTTTGGTTTTTATTCCGATTCTAGATCCGCTCTGGAGACGCTCAAGCGTGGCGTTTCCCTTCATCTCATTGCTGAGAGTATTAGGAGAGGAATGAAAAAGATTAGAGAGCAAGGGAAAATTGTGAAAGTGTATTGGGTGAAAGCGCATGCGAGGATGGAGGGAAATGAAAGAGCGGATCAACTAAAAAACTCAGCAGCCATCGGAATGAAGACCAAACCGAACTATGAAAGGTGTCCTGTTTCATTTGTCAAGTAACAGATTCGTCTGGATACACTTGACAAATGGAACAGGCGGTATATGAAACACGGCCTCCACAACAAGGCTCTTCTTCCCCAGTGCAACGAGCGCCCACCCTGCACTTCGGAGCATCGTGTTGGACCCCGTGCTGGTTCAGGTGTTTACTGGGCACGGAGGGTTCTCCGAATATCTGCACCGCTTTCGGTGTAAGGAGGACCCCTCATGCGTGTGTGATCCAGCGCGGGGTGAATCCGTGCTACACATTTTGACAGAGTGTCCAGTTTTTGCAGCGGAGAGAGTAGAAAAAAAATGTACCCTAGCCTACCCTTTTTTTTTTAACCTGGGGGAATCCATTTACAGACCCCCGCGCCTGGGCTGTGCAAGTGGCGCGGGGAGTGTGGGGGTCGCCTACAGGCGTTCGGCAATACCCACTAAACCCCCAGGGCCCACATCTGCTCGCTGTTGTCGGAGCCCGGTAACTGGTTTGGCCATTGAATCCGGTCTCCGACGAGCGACTGCCGCTTGGCGTCTGTGACGCGCGGCTCTCCTTGCTGCGCAAGGTGCGCAGCTTACGCCTAATGTGTTTATATATAAAGGCTATGGGGGCCAGAATAGCCGGTGGCCTTCCCAGCCCCCAGCGGCAGATCTGGTGTTAGGTCCCGCCGCCGACGTCCAAGTTGGCCGCAAGGGAAAGGGCGAACCACTTCCCCCCGAAGCCTGTCCTTGGCGGCGGAGACGAAGGGCGAGACGCCCCTCAAGTCCCCGCGCGCCAGCAGCACGCATCGAGAGCGGACTCGAAGGAGTCCACCCCGAGCAGCTGCATTGGCCAGCCAGCCCATACTCCGCGGGCTGGCCAACCCGTGGGTTTTACACGGCCATCCCGAGAGATAACCGTGTAATACCCACCTTCCCAGTTAGCGGCCGAAGGGACAACGGCGCACAACTTTCGGGACCGAAGACCCGAAAGAAGAGCCCCTTGCCCCAGCGGCCGGGCCCCCCCGGCGCGACAAGCCCTGGGGTCCGCGGGATGGATATCCGCGCGGTGGGGGGGGGGGGGCGCTGAAGGCGCCTAACCTAAGCCTCGCTTAGGGTAACTAAGCTCGAGGGCTCCCTCAGGAGCCTCGGCTCGGGCCGTTACTTTACTTATATAATAAGAACAATTCAAGTTTTTCTATATCGTTTTTTACTTTGTTTATTTTCTTTTCTCTTTTATGTATTTTTTAACTTCTTTTCTTTTTTTGTACCATTTTTTCTTTTTTTTCTATTCTTTGTTTTGTTATTTTTTTGTTATTTTTTGTACTTTTTCGTTCTTTGTTTCTTACTGTTCCTCTTCCTCTTTTTTGTATCTTTTTCTTTTTCGTATTTTTTTTGTATTTTTTATCAATTTGTAATTACACTATACAAGATTACAACTAACCCGTCCCACCTGGTGGAAGCAAGTAGTCCCAAGCCAAACTATTAGTATCAAGCAAAACTATTACTGAAATCTCCCTACTGATCCGTTCCACCAGGTAGAAGCAAGTAGTCTTATGATACCTAACTATTACTGGAGTCTCCCAACTAACCTGTCTCACCAAGAGGAAACAAGTAGTTGGTCGCGACTCGTGAGTGTTTCGTTGCGTCCAAGAGTACTGTCCCACCAGGTGGAAGCAGCAGCCTTGTCGCTCTGAAAACTCGTACTTAACAAGAGCTCTGACAAAAACTTAAAACTAATTGTCCTGAGTTACAGTCTATTCTTCAGTCTTCAGTCTCTTCATATGAAGTTACTCCAAGAAGTAAGACGAATGAGTGTGAGGCTGTTCTCGTGCGGCACGGCGAGTGCGGTAGAGCCAGTGGCGCGGCGATTGTAGGCGGAGCGGGGTTGGACGCCCGCGCAGTGATGTCACCGTTCGCCAGCGGCGGCGGTGTCGGCGGCAGCCGGTAACCGATCTTAATGAAAAATACAAATTTCTAAATTCAGAAAACGCGACAGCTTGCGCTTATAATAAGCTATAAATTTTTTTTATATAATATACATTTCCATTTATCTTACATTGCGACTGAGATAAGGTCGAGAAGAGGTCGGTGTGCAATATTTATAGACGCGTAATATACTAATTTGTTTCAATGTTGCTGTACTGACCTGGCGAGACGGTGAGCGTGATGTCGGATACAACAAGTTCGACGTGCGACCCGCTGACCGGCGACTGGGAGAGCGCGACCTTGCTACCGTGGCCCCAAGTGAAGCCACGTCAATCCGCCCTCCCTCCGCCACTGTGCTCCACAGTGCGCCGCAACTTTAAGCTACTCTCCCTCCATCTGTAAGACGTTAAATGAGACAGTAAATATACATAAATTCATAGAGATTTTCGTTGTGCTAGCACACAAAAACTACTGCTTGTATAGTTTATAGAGAGATTTAACATTTTCCGCAATGAAAACTTCATGGACAGTAAAACTAAAGACAAAAATGTAAATGTCTTTGTATGCAAAAATCTACCACATTCCAAGGTTATATTATAAATCATATGTCAAATAAAGGTAAGAAAATGTAAAAATATTTTTTAAAAACCCTACACCAAGGTGATACTGTATGCGGAAGATTTAACCGTTCTCGGACTCAACTTTTCACTTGCTTGAATATGTTGTCACGTCGGAGGTGAGTTACCACCGTAATCGTATGTTGTTTATAACACTCGAGCTAGATGAAGCCAATAAAAGGTTACGTACTCACATTAAGCACTAGGGCGTCGCATTGTTTCTGCTCGAGCGACGTCTGCGCAGGCTAGGCCGCCGACGCTCCGCTCGCTGCTGTCTTCTTCTACTAGAAAATAAAAAAAAGATGTCTACAACTGCAAATACGTTTCCGGCCTTTAAGGAAAGAGAGTTCTCTCTAAACTATTGGGGTTCCTAGTGTAAAAAGTCTTATTTCTAACAGAATTATTAACTTACTTTTTCTAAATTTAAAAAATAGTAACTTACCAACATCGAAGCAACGTACCTATTGAGGTAGACGATACGCAAGCACTAAATCTGCGCGTCTATTGACATCGCTCTGACGCCCGCCGCGCCGGCGCTGCTCGTCGCCTCGCTACATTTCGCAAGCAAGCACAACAATCTAAAACTAAAATATTACAACATAACTCTTGCAAAACAAGTTTGTAATGATAATTTAAAAAATCCGATATGTAAATTAAAATCAGGCACATGCACAATATAAATATTATTGTACACGACAAGTGCAGTCTACATGCATAGAGTAGCAAAGTGACAAGGGGAGTGGACATGCAGTAACAAAATATATACATATACAAGTGTAAAAATACGGCCTTGTCGTATGCCGTAGTGTTAACCGTATGCCGCAGTGTTAACCGTATGCCGCAGTGTAAACCGTATGCCGCAGTGTAAACCGTATGCCGCAGTGTAAACCGTATGCCGCAGTGTAA
>DWLR01004934.1:0-11512 GCA_018246295.1 Papilio alexanor hazarajatica | reverse complement strand
CAGCGTCCTTTTCTTAGTACGGTGGAACATACTGTGATCGCCAACCCGCCTGTCAAGCGTGGCGATTATGGCACATTTCCCCCCAATAGTGTTCAGCAGTAGACATAGGCTGAGGTGGTGGTGGTGGTAATTAATTTGCTTCTTTTTATTAGATGGGCAAACAATCAGCAAGTCGCCCAATGTTAAGTGATCATCGACGCCCATGATCACCAGCAGCACCAAAGAAACTACATAGTTAGCAGTCTGCTCTGTTCTTGAAGAATCTTAGTTCGTATTGGTTTGGAAACGTCCCTGGTACTTACCAATATATAACCATTAAAGTGCAGGGGACTTCTTATAGAGGTAGTGTTATACATAATTGTGATGGAATGCACCATATACATTCCGTAGGTTAGTTTGCTGAGCGGCACGAAGATTGGCCACGAGAGGAATTTATTAACGGTCGCTGAAAGTATGTATTATTTTCATTTTTTTTACGAAATACAGAATCGTCTTTAAATTTACGTTTTTTAAATATATATTATTTCCTTATTAGAAAAGGGCGGGAAAGGAAAGAAGACTAAAATTATGCGTCCGGCACCTCATTCATCAGACGAAGCAATCTCAGTATACTAGAGGTGGGTAGTACTATGTAATATGTATACTAAGTATTATGAGTACGTGAAAATTCTCGTTCCAAATACTTACTAAACTGTCGGTCAGCTTAGCTAGTAGTGTAGTAACTGTCATGCAATAACTACGATCCTTGAGTCTACCACTGTTACATACGTTACAACGTTATACGTTACAACAAGATTAAATAAAGAAAGTAAAACATACGTAAACTTCCATTTTCGCACAACACGATTATTGAGCAGATTATAAAGGCCCAGATTAGTCTATGTAAGACAATTATTAACATCACTTTTAAGTTATAACTCCACATAGATAAATATACTACAGTAGCGACGAATGCCAGAACACCAGTGAAGAATTGTTTCTGAAACAAACACATTATTGAAACATCCGCAAAACACACTTAAAACTCGTAGTTAATTTTAAAAGCCAACATCAAGCCTGACTGACTGCAAAGCTATAACACTCCAATTAAGAATACCAATCGAAAGACACTTCACTCCTTACAATCGGTACAGGCTATAGAAGATCACAATGGAATAGACACACACACACACACATAAATACATACAAACAAACATAGTTGTGTAAAATAGAATAACCCCGTAAGCGAAAAACGCTTAAAGTCATGAAGGGGTCATCAATTTAAGTATTTTCTGCTTTTAGCAAATAAAACTAAGCGAAAGCCAAAATAAAAAAAAAAACTAACATAAAAAAGCTGAATTTGATTTGGAAAGGACCAAATTTGAAATTAAAAACCTATATTATATCAGTAATCATAGATTAAGTGTGATTTCTTTTTTATGTATATAATTTATTTTAGTTAAATACCAAGTCGATAATAAATTCTACTTGTATAATTTTCTTTAAATAATGTATTTTGTATATTTCGTTCATTAATTTATAATTGCGTTGATTTTACAAATTTAAGTAAGATTTTTTTATAGCATAGCATACCTTTGTTAAATTATTTCTAAAAGCGTTGGCTCCGTAGTTCTTCAATATATATCCCAGTATCAGTCCTACAAAGTAGGGACTGGCTCGGTTGTGGGTTCGTAAATATGATAAGAAAAAAACTGAGGTTTTACAGTTTCTTAGTACGTCGTATAATCTGTAATAAATATAGAGTAAAAAGTTGCCAGTATTTTGATTTATAAATCTCTGTGCAGTAAAAAGAGAAACGATCATGCGTCTCACATGACATTATATACCACAACTATTCAACAGTCGCAACAATGAGAAGAATCGCAGAAGTATATTTTTAACTCTGGCATAGTCCAAATTATACGTTGTTCCAAATAAAGATCTGAACTTTGTAAAAACCTCAACTTCAACGCTAAATAAATATGTTACGGAAACCAAACTTTATAATGAATAAACTAGAGCTTGGTCACGATCCCACCTGATGTTGGTCGAAAAATAGTACACACTAGTTCAGTAACAGCCGTTGCCCCATATTACCTTTTAACACTAGCTATCCATATTCTACAATTTCACCATCCATTGAATGGCATTGAATTGGGACAGTCAAATATCTCATGCCTTTAATTATTTGATAGTGTATATGTAGTTGACAGACCAAAGATTTTTTTTAAACGTAATATGATACGACAAAATTAAGAAGTCCTTAATTTTTAACTTACTGGAAGTGAAATGGATTATCGCCTAATTCGGGCCAATTATAGGCGAGTATGCCTGGCAGTAGAATACTGAGAAATGCGAGAATACCGAAACAGATCTTTCCAATGCGTGGATTTTTCTGGTGTATCCAAAACAGTATCAGAGCTGTTAAAGTTAAATGAAAATCACTAAATATGTACCAGGAGGCAGGATGGCACTGTAAATCAAAGAGAAACAAGTATTAAGTATTTTAAGGTCAGATTGATTAGATAAAAAAACGTAAACAAAGTAACTAAGCTAAGGTTAGGTAATAAAAGATTTCTAAGTAGACAAATAATGATAACAAAAAATACTAGGTAATCATTACTAATCAAAGTTAAAAATATTTTTACTAAGATTTTTGTTTATTTGTTTAAAGCAGTTAGTGTAGTTCTACAACTAAGCTAAAGTAAAGAAAATATTGTTTTTTTTTTTTAATTAAATTGACTTAAAAATTATATAATTTTATTTATAGTTAATTAGTCATTTATAGCCACGTTATGTCTTATATCTTATATTACATTATATTATTTTTATATTATTACAGATCCACCATCACTAGCCTATGATCGTCCACTGCTGGACATAGGTCTCCCCCATTGATACGATCGATTGAATCGATTATTGGGGGGAAGATTATTCAGATCAATTAAATCCAATTTTCGGTACATCATCGGAGTCCAAACTTCAATGACATTCAACACAAAAACAATTGAAATCGGTTTATAAATGACAAAGTTCTGGCGTAACAAGTATAAAAAATATAAGCTAATTGAGTACCTCCTCCTCTCCTTTTTGAAGTCGGTTAAAACAAAGTTAAAGTTTGTCTAAGTTACTAATTACGTCAGTCGTCAAATATTCACGAGAACAAAACGGGAGTCAGGGGCATATGCCAGAGGTATCTAAATACTTACAATATTAGTTCTGTCGACATAATTGGCAATCATAAGTAAACCTAACCACCAACTCTTGGTGCAGGCGCCTTGCTCAAGGTCCATAAACTTCGCGCATAGAGGACCGCAGCCGAAGCGAGGCAGTATGAAGATAATAGTCACCAGGGAAGCTACATACCACCAGATAAGTCTGTACAAACAAACAAACAAACTATCAATTATTGAGTAAGCCATCATCAAACATTATTCTAGCATGCTTATATAACACCTTTAAGAAGCCAATTCTGGTAAGAAAATCGGTTTAACAATTGTCTTTTGATAGTTTGACAATTATTGATTTGGTACTTTTGCTCGACTAATAGAAGCATAAAGTTTTTCGCGGGTAAATATCGGTATGTATGTTTGTATGTCCGTTCCATTGTGACCTTTTGGAGATGTTATTTATTAAAACACGTTAACTTTTCCAGTTCACCCACTTTAATTAATTACAAATCATGACACAGAGTACAAAACATAGATACTGTAGATAGATACAAAATCATACCTTACCATAAACAACATTTTGTTACTCATAACATTATTAAAGTCGTATTCTTCCTCAGAGTATCACAGGGGAACAGTCAGTCGGGCTTATTAGTTCTCTAAATTGAGCACTAGTACTTATCTCATAACTATCATCTCAACCTATGGTCGTCTACTGCTGGACATAGGCCTCCCCCATTGATCGCATCATTGTTTGGCGATCGCAATATGTTCCACCGTACTAAGAAAAGGACGCTGCTACCCGGTCTCCGGTAGTCTTTACATCCAGACACAAGACAAACAGACATGTTCATGCACACAAATGTTTGTCTTGTGTGGGAATTGAACCCACGACCTTCGGCGCGAAAGGCAAGCATCTTACCAACCGCGCCAACCGGTCCGTCAGTACTAAACTATTATATTTCATAATAATTTTTCAGTAGTGCACTCTTAAGACGTTATTATGATAATATAATATTATTGCGCTATGATAAAACCTTTTCATACTATCTTCTGAATCAGGTTGTTGAATGTATTGGAACTACAAATTCAATTAAATCAATGTATGTGATCGAAACTATGTGAAATATTTACAAACGTCATCTTATATTCAACATTACATATGTACATACATACCTAAAATATCTTTTTATGAGTAATTTTGCAAGATCCCAAAGCGTACTGTCGTCCTTGATGTTTTTGACGAATAACAGTCCAGACATTATGAAGAAGGTATCTACGACAATAACCAGGTTCAAAATGAACAATCCGTAGCTGTTTAGGTCCTGCGAAAGGAAAATAAATTGTTTTATATTTACGCGAACAGTGAAATTGAACTAATTTAACGAATTTCATTTCGTTAATTTTCAAATCATTTTCTATATGTTTCGAGTACTAGCACTTATGGTGTCGGGGTGGGCAGAGATGCTTGACGTTCCGATGTCAAAGTTTTTGGCGAAGTACCCTTCTTTTTAACTATTATTTTTGCTTGGATTTATGCATTTGATGAGGTCTTGCAGTTGTATGCTTGGTTAGTGATTGATTTTATCTTTTATCAGTCTCACGCGTCATATCTTATAATTATATATTTTAGACAACCCGCGACCTTTGGCGGAGGAGTGTTTTATTATTCTCCCTTTAGAGAGTCTTAGATGAAGTTCTAAAAAGTTGATCAAACAAATAGTACTTTGGCTCTATTTTGTAGAATACTTAATATACATTTTATAGAGTAAAAAAGAAATACCTTCTCTAAATTCAAAGAGTTTCTAGAAGTGACAATCATGCATATCATCACCGAGTGAACTAATACGACGATACAGGATGATAAGAATCTCATGCCGTTGAGCGCCTTAATATCATCCCTAGGACTTGACATCAAATCATTTGCGTTTCTCTTGAGACAGAAACATTTGATCGTGTTGTAGACTGAAAAATTAAAGATACTAAATTAACGCGGTACGCCGTTTTTTTTATCCTCTTTTAAATACTGGAACAATTTCAATGGCAGAATTGAATCTTTGATGTAAAAATTAATAGTTAATGTAAAAATAAAAAATCAGACTATCATCATCATCATCATCACCATTAGTCATAGAAGAATAAGAATTATAGGACACCTCACTCTTCAAAGCCTTTCAGGCTGCAGGGGGTCACAGTGAATCCCACATTCCGTCTGAAAAAATATCTGTTCATACCGTATTGTCAAACTCATACTCTGTTCTTTGGAACCTTTGCATTTTACTTATAACGTCTACGTCGTTAAAATTATATTCGTCGACGTTATATCGTACTTACCAAGAGCGGAATTATTCGGATTTACTTTTTGTCGTTCGGAAATGTATTTCGTGCATGAGAGCCCCACTAGAGTCATTATAAACGCCGCCACCCTGAAAGTTATAGAATTACAATTGCAAATAGAACAAGGACAGGAGTCAATGGTTTATTTAGTTTATTTAATTCCTTTCTTATTGTGAAGTCAGTTCCATCGCTCATCCCTTAGGCAACATTAGGCAATTACTATAGTCATATGAATTGTAAGAGGAAGCGCCAGTGTCTGCAACACAGTGCAAACTAGCACAGACACTGACGTTCACTCAGTCTCCAAAAATGCATAGCGTTGTATATAATGGTTTATCAATACTTTTGTTTCATGGGACAAATTGTTTCTGGCGCTTAATAATAAATCAATATTTCATTTCAATTCAATATACCTACTATCTACTGTATCTAGGGCCTAATAAGGTGCGCGTGGCACGAAAATTGGGGGGCACCTATCAAGAGGACCGGTGACTATAAGTATTTTCGTCAGCGGCAATAAGAGCATCTTTGCATATAGACACCCCAACAGTTAATTCGCCTCTGTGGCGGGTGCAGTCAAGGTTTTATTTTGCGTTCTCTTTTATAAGTGTGGTGCCTCTATCATCTCTTTTCTTTACCCTTTACTGTTAATCTACTCATTCATTGCATCTCCTCTTTTCTACAAAAAGGCAATTCCAGGCAAAGGTTGACTGATTCAAGGGAATTGAGTCCTTGTTGTTGTATTCTGTTTTTCTGGCTGTAATTGATACTATTGGTGACCTAAAAATGCTTTCCCACTATTTTCTTCTTGTTTTCCTATCCATTAAAATTAGTGAATCGAACGATTCTTTGTTTTCTATATATTTTGAAGTTTTATTGTAAAAAAAAAGGAAAAATGCGACACAAGCCGAAAAAAAAACATGCTAGACTACACACGTTTTCAGCCACTCAATAAATGTTGAGAGAGCTTGAGTTAATTTATTCACCCTAATATGTCGCTCTGAGATTTTTAATTGTTTCGATCTCTACAGAATTCTTTAGGTCACTACTAAAAACTACTTGTTAGGTTTTTTTATCAGTAATCCCAGAATTTCTACAATAATGAGATTATGTCACTACTTACATAAAAATAATAAACTATGATAGAAAAATCTCGAATTTATGTACAAAATACGAAAAACATTTTCCTCCCTTTTTCCCTCTTTTTTCTATTCATATATGTACAACTGTTGCATGCACATAATTGGCTATAGTTTGAAATAGACAATGGACAATAATTTGTTGACTTAATTATAAAAAATAAATTTTTCAAGATGATTAAGGCCGTCATTTGAATAATGTTATATAACGTCATCTCGCATAATATTGGTTAGATTTACAAGATAGCGTGTATAACTAACAACGATATATAAATTTAAAAAGCAAAAATTAGTAGTAGGTCAGTAATTCGGTAGAATCATAATAGGTTATCGGTGCCGTTTATTAAGTATATATAAAATAATTCTTACACTATTATATTAAATCCATCAACGTATTGGCTCGCTTCCCCTGCAAGTTCACAATTCTCTATTGTCACTTTGGGTTGTAATTGCAACCTTCCTAGATGACTTTGTCTTAACAAGGTGTATAAGATTTTCTTTACTGACTCTTTTTGGCAGGTTCGCGGAACACACACACCCCAGGTTAGAACGTTGAAGCGTCGTTTCCATTCGGTTTGCGACTGTTAACATAAAATTAAAATAGAGCTTGCGTGGAACCATGTAGAAGCGGTAGAATTTATACGTTTTTTTATTTATTTTTGTAACAATAGATTTTTTTTTTTGATTTCTCTAAGAAGCTAAACACCAGTGACAACGCTATATGAGTATGGATACTTCGGACTCTACCCTACTACTACGTTGTAGAGGTGGGACACAGTCGGGTTCTTAGGCGGTATTCCACTTTAAAATGTTTCGTACGCCTTGAGAAGTTGACGCAGAAACAATGGCATGCCACTTTTAAATGTGTTAGGACGAGAAGAAGGTCAATGTTGTAACACTAGAGTTTTCATTAAATAATGATTTCGTCTGAATGACAGTGGTCGTAAAACTTCCAGAGCGAAAAAGAAAGACAGCGGTGATAACAATAGTCAGGCGTACAGTGCTAGTACGCGAAAGATTTTACTTTATTTTATCAAAATATCGATAGCAGCTTAATTGGTTATTTATAAGAAGGAGGCGGATTTTAGCCCGTTGCAATGAATAAGGTAATTTTTCTGTATTGGAATACGGCCAAAGAACTCAACTGTACTGTATGTACCACAGGACTGTGGAACAGGTTTTGATACTAGAAACGCGACTTGCATGCGCATTTCGTTGCATCATAATTTTGCAAAGGTCGTTTTTCTACTTTTAAATTGACCTGGTTAGTAGCACAAACTCACAAAATATAGAGGTGTAGTGGTACTTATACTTTTGCATTTCGTTTCGTATTCTCTATAATGTAACTCCATTTTCATTCACAAAAGGTGATCTTTTGTCATCATCCTAGCTAATTTTATAAATACGAAAAAAAAATTGTTACGCTTTCACACCTTACGAACATTGTGGTAGGCTTTTTCTAAAAATAAAAAGACGTGCGCAAAACTAGTCTCGTATTAAGCTTTTTCAACTTTTGTTATCGATCTCGATATTGGATACCTATGTGAATTTCATTTTAGCATAGCCATAACTATGCTAAAATGTTATAAATATTCTTCATCATGCAAGTCAATACTCACGTTTACATACTCTTCTGTGGGGCCATAAGGGTCAACATCTTGTGGTTTGACCTTCGGTTCTTTATTAGAATTCAGAACGACATCTGCTAAGCAATATTTCGTCCGAAACGGTGGGAGGGAGCTACCGATAATTTCACTCAGACATTGATCGTAGCTTCCGAGATGGTGTTTCGACCCCATAAGTTGGCCGACCGGTAGTTGATTGCTGTCCCATACTATTATGGAAATAAAAGACTAAGATCATTTAAGAATAATAAAACGGATACACATTACGCGTTTTTATCCATTTTATCCCATACAACCGGCTCCATCCGTACATACATAATCTCTTACATATACGGACTGCGCGTTAGTGTTATAGACAGTGAATGCGGATGTATGGGATGGGGTACATAAATCCGCATACATACGTGTATACGCTTGTTTGGTTGGTTGTTAGAACTTAGAACTGGAATGGAACTGGAACTTAGAAATGAACCCAATAACCAAATACTTTAGGATAGTTTTAGTTTTTAGTGATAATTTGACCTAGTAGAATTGCTAGATAGCACTGTTGTTAGAAAATAGCGTAAGCAAATTTTATTTCATTTAGTTTTTAATTTATTGGTAATATGTATAAATTTTAATTTTCTCTGCGTCATGTGTATATATACATATTTACATATACTTTGAATAGACCTAAAATAAATTTAAGACCTTGTAATATTTTTTTTAAATATTCCTGCAGTTTTCGCTAAAGATTACTTACGCCAAGTCGCCCAAAGTGTAGAATTCTTAACATTAATAATTGTTTTTAGAATTTGATTCAAACAAGGTCTCTCATCTTCAGACCAATTGTGGGACATCAAATCTTCTGTCAATATATCTATCCATGATTCATGGTTTCCTCTTGTGGTTTTTACCGGTCCATTATTGAGTATTTGTTCATGGAATGCACCATGTTCTGTTTAATTAGAATACTACATTAATTAAAATGTTTATTATGTTACATATTCTTCATGTTTAATAAAGGGGAAAAAAAAAACGTTTTAATTCATTAATAGCTGTGTTTAAGGACACTTAACATTTATTTTCTAAAACAATTTACAAGATTCACGTTAAAGAAAAACAATGTGCAGTGAGCAGTAATTAATTGTTATATTTTTGTATTGTTTGTTATAAATTATAAAATTTACAATGAAAATTACGTCATTATAAAACATACTTTATTTAAATAAAATAATTTCACTTAATAAAAATGAAGTTATTTTATTTTCATAACTAAATGTAAAAACTTACCGATAAAAAAAGTTGTTAGAAACAAGATAAAGAAAAAATTCATTGAATTGGAACGTTAAGTACAACCAAGACAATAAAACAAGTCCAAGCACGACTGGGACTACGAGACTACTGAGATCACACTGCAATTTCTCATATTTTTATTTATCTTTGTTAGTACTCGTAGATATATAATTCGCCAGTACATGTGTACTCGTATATTATTCAACTTCTAAACTTTTTTTTGAGTATGAGAGTAGGTTCTGAAATGGTTTGTTTATATTCCAGACCCGATAGATGGCGATGCCATCGACTTCCAGAAGTTTTTTTGTCAAGTAAGGAAATGTATAACGTTAAAATGTTTCTAAACCCGCTAATCAATCAAGGCAATCAAGGCAACTGTTCAAGACTACGTCTGTTCACTCCAAAGGCAAAATGAAATATTAAATTATATTAAAACTATTAGATACAATCAAATAAATTAACTTTAAATAAATCTTTGCAAAATACAAATGATTATTAAAAATAGTTGAAAATAGAGCCCAAAATGTGGTTTAACTATCATTCATCGTGCGTACAACAAAACCTGACGTTAAAAAAAGAGTGAATATGCCAATGACGAACAAGAGAATGAATGAAAGATTGACAAGAGGAATTTATCAAGAAAAAGTGAGTGGCGGCGCTGGGAGGGATCTTCCCAGGCGAAGTTCTACCGATCAGATTGGTGACGTACTAAAGTAGGGCGGCATTAAGAGCACTCAGGTAGAATTTAGAAGATGAAAGAGAGTGAGAAGTGTCGTGCCAAGTGAAACTCGTAATCTCTGCCTACACCTCTGGGCTTGGGGTGTAAGTGTATAAAAAAGTGCGTAATTCTCACGGATATGTTTAATAGGACGGAAAAACGGTTAAGGTTCAGAATTCGGGAAAGAGTTTTGAGGGAAAAGAAGGGTATAGGGGCAAGAGGAGTAATGAGAAAATTAAGATAGAAATTTCGTAAACATGACGCCTTTATTTCAAAAGCTATAGAGTCGCTTTTACATGGTGAAAATAGAAAGTTAAAAAATCACAACTTCAAGTACCTGCTCCCTAATTCTAAACCGGGGCCGGAATAATTGATGCCAGCAATTTGTTGCAGTTTTTTCCTGAGTCTTATGATTTTCGAAAAATGTAAGAAACGATTATTCCGATATAAGTATTAGTCGTAGCGACTTCATCGTAACTCGTTTGTGATCATTAAAATCCTCATCTGTACGTACACACAGGATATTTATTCGTCTAGCTCAAGTTAAAGATATGTATATTCATTACGTTTATTGCCAACACTGCCAGTTATTTCTGCAACATAGATTTATCTTGCGACTCTTCCTTAATTAATCATATTTATTGTCATTTACTTAATGCTATCATTTAAATAATTACTCTATTTAAATGGATGGAAAATATATAAACTGTACAAAGCGTGCACTTTAAGATGAGACTTGCGTAGGATTCGACGGCCAGTGTTGCTATCCGGCAAAAAGTTTTAATGGCAAAACATACATACGTACATAGGAGTAATTCGGATAGCCCTAATCGGCTTGACCGTACTTTCTGGGACACTCTGTTTGTCTGAATTAAAACTAATCGTATTGTTTTATACACAACAACCTTATTTTCTACATAATTATTTGTTAACACCTAAATAAACTTTTACTTAATAAATGATTTAAAATTTAATAAACAATTTTCTTTTGATGCACAAATTAGTAAGTGACCCTACGAAACGAAACTTCAGCTAGCCGCGAACAATACGTTCGTTGTTCTTGATACTTTAAAATAAATCGATAAAATTTTAATACATCTTACTCTTTCCTAGTTAACTTGCGTTTCGCCGCATTTTATTCCTTCAAAGATCCAATCAAGGAAAGGTAAGAAAAAGGGAAAAGTGAATTATGGTATTAGGTTGGCAACTAATAAACTCGCCACTTTTTTCGATCGATTGCTAGAACAATGTAGAAGCTTCTAGAGCATT